>PVIH01007407.1:0-100701 GCA_004025045.1 Sigmodon hispidus | reverse complement strand
TTTTTTTTTTTTTTTTTTTTTTTTTTTTTTTTTTTTTTTTTTTTTTTTTTTTTTTTTTTTTTTTTTTTTTTTTTTTTTTTTTTTTTTTTTTTTTTTTTAAAACTTTATTTATTTATCTTGGTGTTTGCCTGGAACTGGAACTACAGACAGTTGTCAGCTGCCATGTGGGTGCTGGGAATCGAACCTGGGTCCTCTGGAAGAGCAGCCGGTGCTCTTAACCGCTGAGCCATCTCTCCAGCCCCCGGAGTGTCTTTCTTAGAATTACATTTATTGTGTGTCTGCCCAGGCGAATTTGCAGGAATCAGTTCCCATTCTTTTTTTTTTTTTTTTTTTTTTTTTTTTAAACACATTTATTTATTTATTTATTTGCCTTGGTGTTTGCCTGGAACTGGAACTACAGACAGTTGTTAGCTGCCATGTGGGTGCTGGGAATCGAACCCGGGTCCTCTGGAAGAGCAGACGGTGCTCTTAACCGCTGAGCCATCTCTCCAGCTCCAGTTCCCATTCTTGTGAATCCCAGAGACTGAACTCAGATCGTTGGGCTTAGCAGCATGTATCTTCACTGGCCGAGCCATTGCGCTGGACCTAGAGCAGTTTTCATTATGGAGCGAAAGCCTCAGCAATGAGATTTAGAAGTAGCGCACCCCAGGTGAGGTAGTTGTAGGCGTCGGTTGCCATAGCACCCCAGCTCAAGGACACGTGATCCCAAGCAGCATGGCGCGGTCCACTGTGGCTTCCGCCCACGTGGTTCCGGGGACGAAGATGGCGGCGGCGGGCAATCCTGCTTCGCTCGAGTCCGCTCCACGAATCATGCGGCTGGTGGCTGAGTGCAATCGCTCCAGAGCCCGGGCGGGCGAGCTGCGGCTGCCTCACGGAACTGTGGCCACCCCCGTGTTCATGCCTGTGGGAACACAGGCCACCATGAAGGGGATCACCACGGAGCAGCTGGACAGCCTGGGCTGCCGCATCTGCTTGGGCAACACCTACCATCTGGGCCTGCGGCCGGTGGGTGGACTCGATCCCGGGCGGGCGGCGCGGGAGCCGAGCGCCCTCCCTAACTTGGCACTTTGTTCCCGCGTCCCAGGGTCCGGAGCTGATCCAGAAAGCCCAGGGGCTGCACGGCTTCATGAACTGGCCCCACAACCTGCTGACGGTGAGTCGAGGCGGGGTCGCCACCCTAGGGCGCTGCGTTGGGGCGAGAGGTCCCCAGTCTCCATCGCCTGACAGCTTCGCGCCGGGTGTCCCCCACCCAGGATAGCGGCGGCTTCCAGATGGTGTCCCTGTTCTCCCTGTCCGAGGTGACCGAGGAGGGCGTCCGCTTCCGCTCGCCCTACGATGGCCACGAGACACTTTTGAGCCCCGAGAGGTCTGTGGAGATCCAGAACGCTCTGGGTAAGAACGCTGGGACGGAGCCGTCACCTTGCCTGTGGTTTGGGAACTCATTCAGCTGACTAAAATAAGGATAAAGAATAGGTCCTGTGCTGGCCATATTTATTTATATGAGTGCTTTGCCCATGTTCTGGGCTAGATATCCAGCACAGCAAACAGAGCAAAACAAAAGAAACACATTTAAAAAATGCGTATGTTGGCTTCTTAGCAGGAAGACTGTGTGGCAGGTTCCAGGCCTGCTTGGGCTGCACAGTAAGAACCTGTTCCCTTCTCTGATTCGTGATATCCGTAAACACAGTGCTTGATATGTAGTTAGCCTTTTTTATTTGATTTTGCTTTCTGTGTATGTATGTTGTTTGACATTATTTATTTATTGCCTAGTGTTTTGGACAGTTACAGTACTGGGATGAAAGACATGCCGCCACAACCAGTTGTTACTGTTCTTAATAACAAGTTGAATTTAATGAAGTAATGGTGGTAACAACATGAGACAGGGATTGCTTTAGGTACCTTTTTTCCATCTATATACTTTACTTTTTTATTTTGTCTTATATTTGAGGCAGAATCCTATGTAGTGTAGGCTGGCCCAGAACTCACTCCTTTTTAACTGAGGTTGACTTTGAACTCTTGATTCTCTCCTTTCACATGCAGATGGTGGATTACAGCCACATGTCACCATGCTCAATTTTATACTGAGCTGGAGACAGTTCAGGACAATTTAGATTGCATAGATTTTATGTGATGCTGGAGCTTTGGCACATGAGCCTCAACTCCTCCTTCTGTTCCACGTACAGTAGGAAGCTGTGTGGGGAGTTTGTGTGTGGTTCAGGGATGGAAACAAGGGCCTTCCTATGGAAACTGTCTGCTTGCTAAGCGGAGCAAGTGGAGCTGTGTGATGGCATTTCCTTGGGTCCTTGTATCTTCTGATCTCAGAACAAGGCTGCTCTCCAGGTATGGTGTGCTAGGTTGCTTTCCATTGCTGTAGTAACACCATGACCAGAAGAAACCTGAGGAGGAAGGGGTGTATTTTATCTTACAGTTTTCAGTCCATCACTGAGGGTTTCCAGGCAGGGGCTCTACCACTGAGTCACAGCCCTTGTTCTTGATCTTAGACTCAAAGTCTCTCTGCTTTGCTGGCTGCACTGAAGCCCAGGATCCTTTTGCTTCCTGCTGAGATTACAGGCCTGCCCAACTACACCTGACTCTGCCTTTTTTGTTTCTGAGAAAGAAGATAGATAGCCTGGACTTGACTTCTTCCCTCTAGATCTGGTTTTGATAAGAAGCCACCTGTGTATCTGTATTTTTGTTTCTTCTTGTAGCTGTGATAAAATTCTGACCCGAGAAAGTTAAGGATGAACGGTTTCCTTTTGATTGGTGATATACTTCTAGGTCAGAGTTGATCACTGAGGAAAGTCAAGGCAGAATCCTGGAACAGAAGCCATGGATGGACGCTGCCTACTGGCTTGTTTACAAGCTCATCCTTAGTTAGCTATTTCGCTTTAAGATTAAATTAAAAAAAAAAAAGATTTATTTGTTTTTTTTTTTTTTTTTTTTTTAAGATTTATTTATTTATTATGCATACAGTTTTTACAGAAGAGGGCACCAGACCTCATCATAGATGGTTGTGAGCCACCATGTGGTTTTGCTGGGAATTGAACTCAGGTCCTCTGGAAGAACAGTCAGTGCTCTTAACCTCTGAGCCATCTCTCCAGCCCCAAAAGATTTATTTGTTATACATTATACAGAAGAGGGCACCAGATGTCATCATAGATGGTTGTGAGCCACCATGTGGTTGCTGAGAATTGAACTCAGGTCCTCTGGAAGAACAATCAGTGTGCTTTAACCTCTGAGCCATCTCTCCAGCTCCCTAAATTTTTTTTTTTTTTTTAATAGACTTCTCTTCCATATAGTTTCTTTGTGTAATCCTGGCTATTCTGAAACCCACTGTGTAGACCAGCAGGCTGGCCTCAATCTCACAGAGATCTGCCTGCCTCTGCCTCCTGAGTACTGGTATTATACACCACCATGCCCAGTTTATTTTTATTATTTTTAATTTGTGTGTACATGTGGGTACAGGTGCCTGTAAGTGTTATAGATAGCACTGACCTTCCTGGGTGCTGGGAATCAAGTTTGGGTCCTTGGAAAGATCACTGGGTGTTCTCAAACACAAAGCCACCTCCTTAGCCAGAGCTAGCCTTTTCATGTATCCCAGTATCACTTGCCCAGAGAAAGTACCTACCACTCATAGAGGGCTGGGTTCTCCCACATCAGTCATCCATCACACAGTCTCATAGATACAACCACAAGCCAATGTGATCTAAGAAGCTCCTTAGTCCCAGCCTTTCTCTGAGATGACTTCAGGCTGGCATAGTCCATCTGCTCGTCCATTAGCCCTTGCATCTCTCTTCTCTTCCATATAAATCCATCTTTTTATCTAAGCTGGGGCTATAACCCAGGTCTTCACACATGCCAAACCAGGACCCTGCTTTTGACTCATGTTCTCAGGCTTCCAAACCTTTTATTTGGTAAGTTTTGGGGTGTCAGAATTGTCAGTAGGGAGCATCATGATAAGGTGACCATATTTCATTTGTATCTTGGTGTGTGCTCTTGTGCCACAGAGCAAACCTCTTGTCATAGACAGACTCTCATGGTCCAGGCTGGTATCAACTCTAGCCAATAATGACCTTAAATTATATTTTTCTTGAAATGTGTTTTTAAGGATTTTATTTGTTTTTGTTGTATTTGAGACAGAGTCTTACTATATGGCCTTGGCTGCCCTGGATCTTGCTATATAGGCTAGGTTGGCCTTGAACTCAGAGATCCTCCTGCCTTTTTTGGGAATAAATGTGTGTGCCAAGCATGTTATTTTATTTATGCGTATTTTATTTTATGTATTTAGGTGTTTCGCCTGCATATATGTCTGTGTACTATATATATATATATGGCCACCAAGGCTAGAAGAGGGCATCCGATTCCCTTAAACTTGTTGAGAACTGTCTTGTGGCTTCTGGGAGCTACACCAGGATCTCTGGATGAGCAGCCAGCACTCTTAGTCACTGAGCCAACCCTTTAGCTCCCAACCTCAAATTCCTGATTCTTCTCTCTCCACCTTCTGAATGCTGGGACCACAGGCCTGAACCACCACATCTACTTTCTGCAGTGCTGGGGATAGAACCCATGGCCTTGTGTATGCTAGACAACCACTATACCCGCTGTCCAGAGCATAATTTCAATAGTTCCCTGTAAAGCTTGGCACTGTGCAGGGGATAGGGGTAGGGGGATTGGGAGCTGGAGAACAGCCTGGGATCCAGGGTGATAATTTGCAGGACTCAATCTCTTCCCTCCATGGGGGTCTTGGGGGTGAATTTGGGTAGTCACACCGGATGGAAAGCATGTTTACCTGCATAGCCATCTCACTGGCCCATGAGGTTGGTTATATGTACAAAAGAAAACAAAGAGTTTCCTAGCTTCTCTGCAGCAGCCATATTAGGATGACTGCAGGAGGTGGTGGTACCTGCAAGGGTCCTCTGTGCCCCCTTACCCTCAGGCTCTGACATCATCATGCAGTTGGACGATGTGGTGAGCAGCACAGTGACAGGCCCTCGAGTGGAGGAAGCCATGCACAGGTTTGTTTATGTGCAGGAGAAGGATCTGGGCCTGTGGTTCCCTTCAATCTCCCAGCCCTAGAGGTTCTGTGACTTGGGATCCTCTGCAGGTCAGTCCGCTGGCTAGACAGATGCATCGCAGCCCATCGGCATCAGGACAAGCAGAACCTCTTTGCCATCATCCAGGGTGGACTGAATGCTGATCTTCGGACCACTTGCCTGAAAGGTAGAGTCAGGTACTGGTGGGGGTGGAACTGGTTCAGGCACAGGATGATGCTTTGGCCAGAGCTGTTAGCTGGCAAAGGATGCTACAAGTGCAAGATGCATGAGTCAAAGGCCCTGAGCCTGCACTGTAGGGCAGGTCTAGAAATGGAAGTAATGGAGGCAAGTGCTAGGTCCCAGGTTGAGTCCCTTTTTCCCCCTAATTTGTTTATTGTTTATTCTCCCCTTCCTTTGTGTGTGTGTGTATATGTGTGTGTGCACGCGCAGTATGAGTGTGGAGGTCAGAGGTCAACTTTTGAGACTCAGTTCTCTCCCCCCTGTGGATTTGGGGATGGAACTCAGGTTATCAGGCAAGTGCCTTTGGCTGCTGAGCCATCTTGCCGGCCTTTTTCACATATTTTCTTGAAATATTCCATTGACTTTTTTTTTTTTTAATTTTATATGACTTTGTGTTTTGCCTGCATGTATAACTGTGTAAGGGTGTTAGATTTTGGAATTACAGACAGTTGTTAGCTGCCATGTGGATGCTGGGAATGGAACTCAGGTCCTCAGGAAGAACAGTCAGCGCTCTTAACCGCTGAGCCATCTCTCCAGTCCCTCCATTGACTTTTATGGCAGGCTTGCATTTAGCCCAGGCTGGCCAGGGACTCACTGGCATGCACCACCAAACTCAGATGATGCACTGCTCAGGAACCCAGGGCTTCATGCTTAGTAGCTAAGCACACAACCAACTGAGTCACAGCCCCTCCCTACTTTTTAAGGCTAGTTCTCATAGCTCAGGGTGGTCTCCTCCCTCCTGTCTCTTCCTGAGGTCCCGTGGTGTATTAGTGCTTTGGCTTTGGAACCTTGTTTCTAGGAAATGGTAAATTCAGGAACACATTTGGCTTTCTGTTATGTGAGATGTGGGCTGTGGGCCTCTTCTGATGATAAAGGAGGGAGCACTGAGTTGATGAGCTGGCGAATGGATAAGAAGTTTGCTGCCAATCCTCCCAACCTGAGTCTGGTTCCTGGAACCTGCAGACTCTGCAGGCTGTGCTCAGACCGCTATTTGATGTACTATGTCATGGGAATACATAGACACATGTAACAAAGTGAGCCTTTCGTTCAGTCTGTAGGCATTCAGCAGTGGCAGCTTAGGCCCCCACAGACCTCTGCTTCTGTCTCTCCCTTCCTTGTAGGGATGTGTCTGTAGGTAGAGTCTTTCCTAGGGACTAAGTGTGGTAGGGCTATGAGATGGTAATCCATCAGAGTTGGAAAGACTGTCATCAGAAACTGGATTTGTGTTGTGAGAATGTTTGCAGATGATGGAAAGTGCCCTGCTAGGCAAACACTCTACCCACGAGGGACACCCCTGCCCAAAATTGGTTTAGCACATCTAAACTACTGAGCATCTAGTCCTTCTTGAGGGTGTAAGGCTGAAACTCTTACCACACACACCCTCTTCCTATCTGATTTTTGAGACAGAGCCTGCCTCTCATGTAGCTGCCCTGGGATTAAAGGCGTGTGCCACTATGCCTGGCAAAAGTTTCTTTTATGTGTATTAATTTTCCGCATGCATGTATAACACATAGAGGCATGGCCCAAGAAGGCTGAAGAAGGTGTTGGGTGTCCTGGAACTGGAGTTACAGATGGCTGTGAGCTGCCATGTGGGTGCTGGGATCTGAGCCTAGTACCCCGAGAGGACAGCCAGTGCTCCTAAGCTATGGATCGGCATCTCCCTACCCTCTCCCTTCCTTCTTTATGTAACCCATGCTGTTCTGAGCCTCACTGTGTGGCCCAGTGTGGTGACAAATTCTGATCCTCCAGCCTCTGAGTGACTGGGATTCTAGGGTGTATCCACATGCCTGGCTCAAGGCTTTGTTTATGGCAAATTAGTGCAATGATGTACTGAGGAAATCACAAGGCTTTGTGACTAGAATATACTCTAACCTTTTATAAAGTCACAAACTCCTAAATCCTCCTAAGCTGGGGCCATGTGTTCTTTCAGAGATGACCAAGAGAGATGTGCCGGGCTTCGCCATCGGAGGTCTGAGTGGGGGAGAGAGCAAGGCACACTTCTGGAAGATGGTGGCATTAAGCACCTCCATGCTGCCTAAGGACAAGCCAAGATACCTGATGGGGGTTGGGTATGTGGGCTACAGCAGACAGAGCCCTACATCATGCTATGGGGAGCAGATCCTGGGGTTTCCATCCCCTTTTGGTGGATTCTTTTGGGAAGAAGGTTATAGCATTCCTGGGAAGCTAATGAGGTGGTCACATAAGCTACTACCTTATGGAAACAATGTTCTGGGGCATCCTCAGCTATGTAGGGAGTATGAGGCCAGCCTGGGCTACATAAAATACAGTCCCGGTGCAAAAATAGATGATAGTGAGCACTTGGCTGTCATCTGAGGTCTGGTTGGGGGTGGAGGAAACCTGGGAAACCTCTTGAGGCTGACTTTCTGCTCCTCACCCGCCCACGACTACACCCCAGCTATGCAACCGACTTGGTAGTCTGCGTGGCTCTTGGCTGTGACATGTTCGACTGTGTATACCCCACACGGACAGCGGTGAGGCCCGGTCAGGGGACTGGAGGGGCTCAGAACCCATGCTCCTCATGATCTTGACCTTCCTTGTCTCAGCGCTTTGGCTCGGCTCTTGTGCCCACGGGGAACCTGCAGCTGAAGAAGCAGCAGTATGCCAAGGATTTCAGCCCCATAAACTCCGAGTGTCCCTGTCCTACCTGCCAGAAGTAGGTCTTTGAAGTTGGGGATTGGAGAGGGGAGGGCCGTAGGCTGTGTGTAACCACTAACTGTGATCCACAGGCTCAGCCGTGCCTTCCTGCATGCCCTGCTGCATAGTGACAACACCACAGCATTGCACCACCTGACTGTGCACAACATTGCCTACCAGGTGCCATGGGTCCCGGGTGGGGTGTGCTCTCAGGGCCCTGGGTCAGAGAAGGGAGGGGCCTTGGCTCTGAGGGCAGAGTAGATTGAGGTTGTCATGGGGGCCTAGCCTGGCTCCTTTTTATTTGGGGGTGGTGCAGGTCTGTGGCACAAGTAAGTGGGGCTTCCTCTTTGGGGGTGTAATGAGTCTGGGACCTAAGGGCCTTGTGGGCGCTCCTCATCTGGAGGGTGTGGCATGGACAGGACCTTCAAGCATGATCTGTGTCCCTTTGCCTTGGGTTTATGATGTGAGGGGACTCATGTGGGTATTCCTGGTGGCCTACACCCAAGCTGACACTGATGGCCGGCCTCTTCTGCAGCTGCAGCTCCTGAGTACCCTTCGAAGCAGCATCTTGGAGCAGCGCTTTCCTGACTTTGTACAAAACTTCATGCGTACCATGTATGGTGACCGCAGCCTCTATCCTGCCTGGGCTGTGGAAGCACTGGCCTCTGTGGGAATCACACTCACATGACCTGCCTTCTGGCGAGGGACACTGGGCTATGGGGAGACTGAAGGATTCTTCTTTTTAAAATATTTTCTTACTGCCTTCTGGTTTCATCCGAGACCTGGTGTCTTCTTGGGGAAGTGGCTCTGAGGACTTGTGGCTCGGCTGTAACCCCGGCTCCAGGAAGGCCGCAGCTGGGGGACAAGCTGCAAGTTGAAGGCCACCTTGGTTTTCATAGACAGCCAGGAGTACCGAGGAAGACCCTTCTCAGCAACAGCAAAAAGCCAAAACAAAGGCTGGAGAGATGGCTGCTGCTCTTCCAGAGGTCCTGAGTTCAATTTCCAGCAACCATATGCTGGCTCACAACTATGAGATCTGGTGCCCTCTTCTGGCATGCATGCAGGCAGAACACAGTATACATAATAAATCTTTTTTATTATTATTATTATGAATAAAGAAGTCACATTTTCTATCCATGTATAAACTTATTCTAGGTCCCTTCCCCCTCCCACCACATCTGATCATTCTCTCTTCTCCACATCTCCCCATCCCCCCCATGGGCAGGAGGTCCCAATGTCCCAAGGTCTCAATATTGCTCAGTTCAGCCTCCACTCCTGGCAGTTTCCTCCCCCTAACATCAAGACTGAGTTAAGTGTTCCTCTAGGGGGAGTGGGATCCAAGGTGTTTCAGATCCCAAGCTGTTCCGTGGTTGTGGTTTGCAGCTTTGGACTGCTTTGCTTTTTTCTTTTTTGTTTAAATCTTAAAAAAAAAAAAAAAAAAAAAAAAAAAAAAAAAAAAAAAAAAAAAAAAAAAAAAAAAAAAAAAAAAAAAAATTTAAATTTGAACTGGTTTAAAAAACAAAAAGGTAATCATAGCCAATAGAGTAACTGGAAACCTCCTGGTACAGCCTATTCTGTTGGTTTTTGAGACATTGTGTAGCTGTCTTGGAACTTACTCTGTAGACCAGGCTGGCCTTGAACTCACAGAGATTCATCTGCTTCTGCCTCCTGAGTGCTGGGATTAAAGGCCCAAGCAGTACCACCCAGCCATCATTGTTAATTTAGTTTTTTTGAGAGGTTCTCATGCAGCCCAGGCTGGCCTCGAGCTTGTTATATTCTTCAGGAAGACCCTGAATGTCTGTCATCATCCCGCCTCTGTCCCAGATGCTGGGACTGCTGCAGCTGTGCACTACCACACCTGGCTCATGTGCTGCTAGGGATGAAACCCAAGGCATCCTAGACAAGCACTGGGCCCACTGAGTCACATCTCCAATACAGTGTCCCCCCCCCACCCCCAGGGTTCTCTCTGTAACAGGCCTGGCTGTCTTGGAACTTAGTTTGTAGTCCAGGGTGGCCTCAAACTCACTGAGATCCACCTGCCTTTGCTTCCCAAATTCTGAGATTAAAGACATTCGACACCACCACCCAGCCTACATTTTTTTTTAATAGTTTCCATATAATATTATTCAGCCAACTCCTTTTGTAAACAATTAGTGTGCTCCCAGGTTCATGCAGTCCTGATAAAATCTACAAGACTAAGTGCCAACTATAACCCCATATGTTTGGGACCTGGGATTAAGTTATGTTCCCTAAACAATGGCTTTTCAACTGATGCTACCTAGGTTCTCAAAGCGTTTCTATTGCCTTACACAAACATCATCTCATTCCTCCAGGTAATAAGGCCATAGAGGGTGGGCTTTTGTGTTCTGATTTTTTTCTTTTTATAGCTAAGAAAAAAATCCTCTCACAGCTCCAGCAGAACTCCTGTACCGCCTCCTGTGAGCTGCTTTCCATTGTCCATTGCTCCAGCCTCACTGTACTCCCTACTCAAGCACATTTGTACTTAGAAGCATCAAATTACCTACCACTGAGTATAGTTCCAGCGTGGCATGACCATGCGTGGTCATAGTCCCTAAATTCAAGTGCCTGGGGCAGGAGGGTTGGGAGTTCCAGGCCAGCCTGGGATATATAGAAAGGGTCAACTTGGAGCTATACAGACTGTGACTCAAGTAAATAAAACCACACTAAAAGGAAACAAATATGGCTAGGACTCTGGTACATAAAGACCTCTTTCGGGGCTGGAGAGATGGCTCAGCGGTTAAGGGCACCGGCTGCTCTTCCAGAGGACCCGGGTTCGATTCCCAGCACCCACATGGCAGCTAACAACTGTCTGTAGTTCCAGTTCCAGGCAAACACCAAGACAAATAAATAAATAAATAAAGTTTAAAAAAAAAAAAAAAAAAGACCTCTTTGTTCCTAATAGTCTGGGTGTGATGGCTAGTGCCTGTAATCCTAACACTTCAGAGTTAGAGGCAGGATCTAGAGTCAAGGCCATCCTCAGCTACACAGACAGCTTGAGTCAAGGCTGTTTAAATGAGGCTCTGCCAAAAATAAACACCAGCACTCCAGTTCTCCGAACCCCCAGGTATGGCTGCAAAATAGTGGAACCTGCATTCTTGCATAAGGGAGTGAATCCCCAAATTCCACTGGGCAATTAAATGGTCCAGAGTGTAATAAAGTTGAAGAAGCAAGGAAACAACTGGAATTTTGGCTTCTGCCTTAGGATGACCTGGGGTGTGGTGTGTGGTGTGTGGATTGGGTTCAGGGAAGAGATGGGGGCTTTAAATCCACAGGACCGGGGGCTGAAGAGATGGCTCAGCAGTTAAGAGCACCATCTGCTCTTCCAGAGGACCCGGGTTCAATTCCCAGCAACCACATGACAGCTAACAACTGTCTGTAGTTCCAGTTCCAGGCAAACACCAAGGCAAATAAATAAAGTTAAAAAAAAAAAAAAATCCACAGGACCCCAGTAAAAACCCAAGCAGGTGGTGAGCATGTGTAATGCCAGCTGTGGTGGGGTTAGGCAGCAGCTACTCCAGCTAAATTCACCAGTTCAACGTTCTGAAAAAAATGAGAGGGAAATGCCTAATGTCAAACTGTGACCTCTACATGTACAGGGCAGTGCACCTCAGCCTCATTCACATAAGTGAGCAAAACATGGGGGCTGGAGGCATGGCTTCAGGTGCTGTTCTTGGACATGGCTTCAGTTCCTTCCTAGTGCCCAGTCAGGTGGCTGACAACTGCTTCTGCTTCTAGCTCCAGGAGATCCTATGTCCTCTTCTCAGTTCATGTGTACATAACACACTCAACACATGTACATAACTAATAAAATAAGGGGTTGGAGAGGCGGCTCAGCAGTTCAGAGTACTTGTTGCTCTTGCACCTACGTGCCAGCTTCCAACCCTAACTCCTGTTCCTGGTGATCTGATGCCCTTCTTCTGGTCTTCTTGGGCTCTGCATGAATGCAGTGAACAAAACATGCATGCATGAGAAATGCCACATGCATAAAAGTAAAATTTGCGGTTGGAGAGATAGCTCCAAAGTTAAGAACATTTGTTGCTCTTGCAGAGGACCTGGGTTTGTTTCTCAGCATCTACATTGTGGTTCACAACCATTTTGAATTCCAGTTCTAAGGAATCTGACACTTCCTGACTTCTGTAGGCACCAGGCATATTATATGGTGTACATAAAAATAAAATAAATCTTCAACAAATTATAAATGTTATTTAAAATTTTTAAACTTTATTTATTTATTATTTATTTATTTGCCTTGGTGTTTGCCTGGAACTGGAACTACAGACAGTTGTGAGCTGCCATGTGGGTGCTGGGAATCGAACCCTGGTCCTCTGGAAGAGCAGACGGTGCTCTTAACTGCTGAGCCATCTCTCCAGCCCCAAAAATTGAGAGATTTTTTTTTTAACACTTTTATTTATTTATTTATTTGCCTTGGAGTTTTGCTTGGAACTGGAACTACAGACAGTTGTTAGCTGCCATGTGGGTGCTGGGAATTGAACCCGGGTCCTCTGGTAGAACAGATGGTGCTCTTAACCGCTGAGCCATCTCTCCTACTTAAAATTTTTAAGAGATTTTATTTACATAAAACTTTTTTATGTATATGGATGTTTTGCCTGCATGTAAGTATGTGCATCATGTTTGTGTCTGATCCTAGTGGAGGCCAGAAAAGAATGTCAGATTCCTGGAACTGCAATTACTGTTAGTTGTGAGCTGTCATGCGGGTGCCCTACAAAGGCAGCAAGTGCTCTTAACTGCTCTTAATTGCTCTCTCTAGAAGCAATAAAAATTTTCAAAGTAAAAATAAACCTAGGCTTGTAGCCATTGGTAAAACACTTGCTTAGCTTCATGAGGCCACAGCCAATCCCCCAGGAACAGGCACGCACGAACAAGTGGACTCAAGCACCACACTCACAGCCTTCTGAGAATCGCCTTCCACCGGCAGTAAGACTCTTCTAGAGCTGGAATCTGGTGTTTTCTAAGATACATGACAATCATTGAACCTTACCCGAGGTGTGGCGCTTTCCAGAGTACTGTGGCCCTCTGCTTAAAAAGAATATCACAGGGGGTGGAGAGATGGCTCAGTGGTTAAGAGCACCGTCTGCTCTTCCAGAGGACCCACGTTCGATTCCCAGCACCCACATGGCAGCTAACAACTGTCTGTAGTTCCAGTTCCAGGCAAACACCAAGGCAAATAAATAAAAGTGTTTTTTAAAAAAAAAAAAAAAAAAAAAAAAGAATATCACAACAAAACCCAGGAAAGCTGGGAAGAATTTCTGACTGACAGACACAGTTGTAGGTCAGAATCTGGACTGGGACGCTAGTATCTATAATCCTAGCAGGAGGAAACCTGAGGCAGGAGGATCACCTCGAGTTTGTAGCAAGTCTATGGTTCAGAAACAGCAGAAAGAAGGCTCTCTTTTCTCTTATTGGTTGGAGGAGCGAAGTGATATTTATATCAACCAATGAGAATCTTTTGCGGAACTAACTAGTGTCAAGTGACAAGCCAGAGTTTAAGCATTCTTATACCATTGGGAGGCTGACATTTCCAGAGACCAATAAAACAACCCAGATCAATTTAGCGAGCAGAGCCCTTCGAGTCTTTCCACGAGGCTCCGCCTTCCGGGCGTGACAACCGGTTTCCACTTCAATTGGCTTTCGCATATTAGTGGCAATCATACGGACCAATGAAATTGTGGGGCTAGCCCTTCCTTGTGCCATTTTTATTGGCTAGCATCGTTGAGTGGCAGCGTTGTTGACCAATTGAAAGTAGAATTAGGGCTTCGGGCTCCGCCCCGGAGGCCGGGCGGGGAGGTCGCTGGGGTCGGGTGTCGCCTGAGAACCGGATGAGGCGGCGACTGTGAGGCCGAGCCGGGAGCGGGCGTCGCGGCGAAGGGGAGCCCGGGTGGGCTGGCAGAGCGGAGCGGGAGGAAGCAACGGCTACAGACGTCTCCAGGTTGCCTGTCGTAGCCGGGGGAGCCGCGGGCCGGAGGCGGGCACCATGGGCAACCGCGGGATGGAAGAGCTCATCCCGCTGGTTAACAAGCTGCAGGACGCTTTCAGCTCCATCGGCCAGAGCTGCCACCTGGACTTGCCGCAGATCGCTGTGGTGGGCGGCCAGAGCGCCGGCAAGAGTTCGGTGCTCGAGAACTTCGTGGGCCGGTGAGCGAGCGCGCCGGCGGCGGTTCCCAAGCTTGGACGGGGAGGGCGGGCGGCGGCCTAGGGCGCGGAGGGCGGGCGGGGAATGGCGGAACTGCGGCTCGCGGACGTCTCAGCACCGGTGGCAATGGGTAAGGTCTGGGCCGAGAGTCTCCGTGGCTTCCCGCAGGGGCTGGAGATGCAGACCCAGGTCCGGGACCGGTGGGCGGTAGTGGGTGAGGTTTGGGACAAGACAGTTAATGCAGACCCTTCTTGGTGCATTTAGGCCAGCGATCACTGGTGAACTCTGACATCGCTTTGCCTGTGATCCGGGATATTTCCACTCCTCTTTTTTCCTGCTACCTGGAAATCTTAGTGTGCGTATTGCTGGTGCCACACATCCATGGGGGATGACCCGTGGGGTCTGTCAGGCTGGTTAATTATCTGGAGCCTTGTTACCGTCTGGTTAGCTGTTTATCCGTTCTGGACAGGCTCCCTGCTGGCACCATTTGGTTGTCCCATCTGTCCCGACCCACCCTGAAGTCCACTGTTGTCTAGCTAGCTGTCTAGTGTAACCTCTGGTGTGCAAATGCCCATCTGTGCCCCTTACTTACTCGAGTTGGCCTCTGCCGTTTGAATGGCTGGACTTGAGGAGCCTCTGTTGTCTGGTTCTCTTGGGCCATTGGCTCCTGTCTTCCAAGTGAACCCATTCCATTAGTCTGCTCTGCTGTTCTCTAGTATCACCCAGGCAGTCCAGACTGTCCTATTCTCTCTGAGTGACAGAAGGTGGGGGACTTTGGAAGAAACATTCTTTAAGATTTTTTTCCTGCCTCAGGATCCCAGAACCTACTGGCTGGCTCCTAAGCTGAAGCTTCCCAGTTAGGGAGTTCTCCAGACAGCTCTGGGAGCCTCACTTGTTCCATCTGTCCAGTGGGCACATTCCACTTGCAGCTGTTTCTATGATCCAGGAAGTGAGTGGAGGAGCGCTGTTGATTTACCCTGTCCCCTCCCCCCTGCCGCTCAGTACTTCTCCGTTCCAGGAAGTGCTCTATGTGTGATGATGTGGTGTGTGCCCAGTGATAACATTTGCTTTGCCGTTGACATTATCATTGTGTATGTGTGTCCATCCGTCTAAGTGTGTGCCACAGTGCACTTGTGGAGGTCAAAGGACATCATCTTTGTGAAGTCCCTCCACATTCATGTGGGTTCTGGGGAATCAAACTCAGATCACCGGGCTTATATAGCAAGTCCTTATCCCATTGAGCCATATCATCTATTGTCCTTCCACCTTACATTTCTGAGATGTCTTTCTCTGAGCCGGAAGCTGGCTGGCCTGTGAGCTCTCGTGACCCACCTCTCTCTGCCTCACCCTAGCATTGGGTAACACATGTACACACCCTCCTTCCCTCCCTCTCTCCCTCCCTCCCTCCCTCCCTCCAGCCTATGTTATTGTTGTTGCCAGCAGGAGTATTTCTGAATTTGAGGCTAGCTTACTCTACATAGAGAGTTCTACAGAAACCAGTGCTACATAGTGAGACCCTGTCTCAAAAAAACCATAAAGGTTGATAGAGAGATACAGGGACTAGGGTGTTGGAAGTGTAGATTTAGGCTGAATTAGGTGCACTTGTGATCTTAGGTACTTGGGAGTCTGAAACAGGACAGTTGAGTTTGTGGTCACCCTGGGTTGCATTGTTAGACCTCATCTTAAAAACAGCAACAATTAAACAAAACAAAACAGCAACAACAACAACAAAAAAAAGTGAGAGGGATGTACCTCAGGCATAGAGCACTTGCTTAGCATGAATAGGGCCTTGGGCTCAGTCCCCAGCACTAAGGCAATAATAAATATTATTGCCACTTATGTTCTCTTTGATTGTTTCATACTCAGAGAGACCTTTCTGTGACTGTGGCTTTTAGGTACTGAATCATTTTTTATGTATATACACATATTTTCAATTATTAATTTTTAGATAAGAGTCTCACTCTCCAGGCCAGACTGGCCTTCAGCTCAAAGGGATCCACCTATTTCTGCCTCCTGAGTGCTGAGATTAAAGGTGTGCAGCACCATTTCTGGGTTTTTAATTTTTTGAGATAGTCTCATACTGTAGACCAGGCTGACCTGGACCTCACCATGTGGCACAGGTTGGCCCCCAGCAGTCTTTCCCTGCTCCACTTTCTAAGGCATGCATTACCATTCCTGGCAGTAAGTTCTTTTTGCTCTGGAATGTCTTAAGGCCCTTGGGCTACAGGATTCTGCTAAGAGGGGTCCTTTGCTGGGTCCTCCTCAAGCCTATGTGTATTTTCTGCTGTGAATTTGACAGTCTGTTTCCTTCCTCTGCTGTTCTTGAATGTCCATTGGGCATCTGGCTGGCACCCAGGAGCAAAGGAGAGTGCCAAGGTTTGGGCCAGCTTGCACCTGTGGACAGCTCGGGCTGCTTACTGTCAATGTTGCCTTTGGATTTTTCAAAGAATGTTGGTATACATGTGGATGACATGGTTGGCCCAGCCTCTTGCAGAGGTTTGCATGCAGATTGCTGGCCCTGGGAGCCAAGAACTTAAGGTGTGTGTAACAAGTTTCACTTGAAGTCCAGATTTCTACAAAGCCGTAACTACCCAGAAGATTCTAAAGAGTAATGGTAATGGTGTAGAGGCCTGAAGCCCCCAAGCACAAGTCTGCCATTATTGACTTTGTGTCTTTAGTCAAGTGGATTGGGATTTCTGGGCCTCTGGTTCCTTTGTGTGTGTGCATGCACACATCTGAGTATGATTGTGTGGAGATCACAGGTTAGCTTTATCCTTGGTTCCTCAGGAATCATCTACTTGGTATTTTTGAGACATAATCTCTTATTAGAACCCGGAGCTTGCTCATTAATCTAGGCTGCCTAGCCAGCAAGCCCCAGGTGTTCACCTTTCTGGGCCTCTACGGTACTGGTGCTGAAATAGCAGGTGTGCATTTAGGTGCCTGGCTTTTTACAGGGGTTTACATGTTCAACTCCGGTCTTTGTGCTTGGCCAGTGAGCCAGCTCCCTAGTACTGTACAACCTTTTCTTTTTCTTTTTCTTTTTCTTTTTCTTTTTCTTTCTTTCTTTCTTTTTTTTTAATTAAAACGAAAAACTAGGCTGGCTTTGAAATACTGTGTAGTAACCTAGAACTCCTGACTCTTGCCTCCACCCCTCATGAGTTCTGGCATTGCAGATGTGCACCACCATGTTTGAGTTTGTGTAAAGCTGGGGATGGAACCCAGAGCTTTGTGCATGGTGGGTAGGTTTCTCTTGTACAAGATGGGAGCTGTGTGTAGTTTGGGCAGTGCAGGGCAGTGGTAGAGTGCCTGCTTTCATGTGCTAAGGCTCCAGAAGTTAAAAGAAAGTAAGACCAAGCGAGACCCTTACCTTGGGGTGAGGTGAGCTAATAGGAAACTCACTAGGTCCTCCACCCAGGGCTTCTCCTATCCTTTTGGAAGCTTTTGCATTTGAAACCTTTGGCTTGCCAGCTGTGTGCACAGCCCCATAGTTTTGTGGCTCTCAGGAGGGCTTGGTACCTACCTAACCTTTGCTATTTAGCTGAGGGGCTGGCAAAGAGAGGCTGGCTCGATTGATCCTTTCTTCCTTCCTTCCTTCCTTCCTTCCTTCCTTCCTTCCTTCCTCATTTGGACAGGAACCCAGGAAGTTAGGGCTCCAGACTGGAAAGCTGAGGCTGGGCTTCTTCCTGTGAGTGTTTTCTGTTCAGAGTTTGTCACCTCAGTAGGAAGTGGGGCTACCATTCCAGCAGAGTGTTTCACCTGCTAGCTAATACAGTCACCTGGTTTATGTCATTGCACTAGAGGAACACCTTGTGTCTGTCACTGATGCCTTTGGCAAGGGACTGCATCCCACCCCTTTAAGACCTATGACAGGCTGGCAAGATGGCTCAGTGGGTAAAGGTTTGCCACCAAGCCTGAGGACCTGGTTCCCCAAACCCAGTAATGAAACAAAGAAGCAATTCCTATGTGGTGCATGCACACATAGACAGACCCATAGAGAGTAAATAAATGAAATGGGGTTTGTTTGTTTTTGTTTTTGTTTTTTTAAAGTTTTGTCTTTAAAGGAGAACAAAAAGTGAGCTACAGGGCTGTAGCTCAGTTGGTAGAGCACTTGGCATGAAGCGCTGGATTCCACCCCAGCATCACAGAAACCTGGGCCATGCATGGAAACCCAGATGGAGGCAGAAGGATCAGGAGTTGAGAGCATGCTCAGCAGCATCGTTAGTCCTGCTAACTTGGGCTGCATGAGACCCTGCCTTCCTGAAAAATAGAGAGAGCTGCAGGCTAGGCCTGGAGCCCCAGTACTCAGCAGGCCGAGGCAGGAAGATTGCTGGCCTGGGCTCTGTAGGGAAACCCTGCCTAAGTAAATAGAAAGTCGAGGGGGTGGTGGTAGCACCAACTCTTCTTTAGGTCGATTGAGTGTTGGTAGGACAGTATTTTCCAGTGCTTAGCACAATTTTCCCGAGTGCCTTGAGCCAGCTCACCTTCCAGCAGAGACAGATAAAGCAGGGGTGTGGGTGTCCGCAGTGCTAGGGTAGAGTGGAGCCCGAGAGCGAGCCGGTGTGAGGGAGGGTGGCCTGCCGTCAGAAGGCTGAGGGGACACTTGACTGCAGAAGAGACGGAGGAGTTGGGAAAGCTGGCCTGGAGACTGGAAAAGAGCATCACAACACACGGGAGTAGTCAGTTAAAGGCTCTGAGTGACAGTGCCCGAAAGAGTGCCAGGAAGCTAGGACTGTGAGGTGAGGGTTACAAAGAATTGGTGTGTGGTTTGGCACAGGCCGCCTCTCTCCTGGGTAACGGGTGATGGGTGACAGGGAGAGAAAGTGGCCTGGGGGTTCTCGATGTCCCTATCCGGATGCTTGGGTGGGCTGGAAGTGCACTGCTCTCCTGATTGGCAGTTTTTCCTCTATTCTGTTCACCCGTTAGGACCTGGTCCCGTTTTCCTGTATCAGGAGGCATTGGTGGCTGTGTGCACAAGTACATGTACACTTGTCCCATGCATGTGGACACCAGAGGTTGGTGTTGGGTGTGTCTGCAGGTGACACAGTGCCTGTGGTCAGAGGAGAGCTCTGTGGGTCTCATGAGCCAACTCAGGTGTCTGTATTCACAGGGCCATCTCACTAGTGTCTTTTTTCTGTTGTGTCCTGGCTGTCCTGGAACTAGCTCTGTAGACCAGCCTGCCTCGAACCCAACCCACAGAGGGTCCCATGCCATATGCACACTAAAGGTGTGAGCCACCACCGGCCACTCTTCCTCTGTTTTTAATACATAGTGTCTTTGGGTAGCCCAGGCTGGCCCCAAGCTTGTGATTCCTTGTCTCCCCATCCCCCAGTGTTGCCATGGTGAGTGTACACCACCACACTGGACTGAGTTGAACATTTTCCAGAGCTGGGTAAGGGCTGGTTACCAAAGGGAACATCCCTCTCCTCACACTTACAGTTGCTCAGAGCTGCAGCTGGTCTAGCTGTGCCAGGCTTGAATACAAATGCTGAAATGACAGGCTCCTTGGTTGCTGGAAGAAACTTGTGCATCTGCTGAACCCTAATTTACAGGGGAGGGGCTAAGTGCTGGCTGGAATTAGGCCCTTATTAAAGTGTCAATGCTTTTGGAGAAAATACAGTCTGCAAAATGAGCATATGGAGGACGTTGTCATGCCTTCCGCACCAGGCGACACACTGAGAAAGATTCCTGCATCCAGGTGTGTGCAGGGTTCCTGTGAGTCACCCTCAGCTTCAACCAGAGGCTAGCTGAGCACCTTGGTTTCTCTTTAAGACCTGCTTTGTTATAGTGTGTGTGTGTGTGTGTGTGTGTGTGTGTGTGTGTGTGTGTGTGTGTGCGCGCGCGTGTGTGCGCGTGTGTGCGCGCGCTCGCATGAGTTGCAGACAGTTGTGGACTGTTGTACTGGGAGTTGAACCTTGGTCCTCTGCAAGAGCAGTGAGTGCTCCTGACTACTGAGCCATTTCCTCACGCCTTCTCTTGTTTCTTTTTGAGACAGGGTCTCCTGTAGCCCAAGCTGACTTGGAATTCCCTAAGTAGCTGAGGATGACCTTGAGTTCCCGGTCTTTCTGTCCCCGCATGTGTGCTGGAATTCCAGGTGCTGGAATTCCAGGTGTGCGCCGTTGCTCTGGTTTATTCCTGGCCGGGATGGAATCCAGGGCTTGCTGCCTGCTAGACGACTGAACCACTCCACCAGCTGAGCCCCACCTCAGCCTTGGGTGAAGTTTTACTCTGATGTAAAGTAGGATTGCACGGCTTCCACAGCCCTTGGAAGACAGGTGCTGGTTTTTTCCTGCCCTGACTTATTTATATGGGAAACTGAGACTGGAGAGGGAGAGGAGGTTCACGGTAAAGGTCAGACTCATGTAAGGTTTGTCAGGCCTTAAGTTGAGCCAGGTGCTGGAGACATGACAGGGACCTGGACCTAACTAGACAGAGGATGAGCTGAGCAAGTAAATGAATTTTGGAAGAATGAGAGATTGGTTTGAGACTGGTGGGAGGGGATAGCAGGTACAGAGGATGGCCTGGGGCACACGGGACTCAGGACACTGCCTGTGACAGACCCTGCCCTTCTGCCATTGTCATGTCATGTGGGCCACCAGTGTCTGTTGGAGTCTGTCCTGGCAGCTACCTTTTTATATATAGTAGAGGATGCTTGCTATTCCTAGGCTGTTCCCTTCTCTCCACCCTGGATTTTCTTCTGAAGCTCGGATTATCTGCTTATATTGTTTAGCCAGTTTTCCAGACTGAGTGTAGTAGCTTGCTCCAGTAATCCCAGCACTTGAAAGGGTGAGGCTGGAGAATTCCCATGAATTCAAGGCCAGCATGGGCTACAGAGTGAGACTTGTCTCAGGGAACAAACAAAAAAAGCAAAACAACAAGAAAATCTGTGATTTTAGCACCTGAGAGGTTCAGAAGAAGGATAGAAGTTCAAGGCTAGCCTCTTCTACCCCAGCCAAGTGAAGGCCAGCCTGAGCTACAGGAGACTTGCCTCAAAAAAAACCAAACAAACCAAAGGGAAGCAAAACAGTATAACAATGAGAAAGCCCATAAAGCCAACTTTTCCATTTCTTCAGATATATGTGTGTCTGTATGTGTGCTGAGATGTTTGCATGTCTGAGTATGAGTGCACATGGAGGCCTGAGGTGGATATTGGAAGTCTCTCACTATATCCATTTGAGTCAAGGCCTGTGGTTAGTCTGGCAAGCCAGCATGCTCTAGGGACCAGTCCATTTTCTTGTCTTTCTAGGCTGGGATTATAAGCAGGCTGCCACACCTTTCCAGCATTTATGTGGCTCCTAGGATCCAAACTCTGATCCTCACTCTAGCGTTGCAAGTGCTTAACCACTGGGCCCACAACTAGCTTTCTAGCCAGGGGCAACTCTTAGAAATCTTTCCATGATAGTTTCCAACTGTAGCTGGAATATCCTGACCACTCTAGTGTCTTATGGAGTGGAGGTGGGCTGGCGCAAAGCTGGGGTGCTGAGGTGACTGTGCTGTGCTATTAAGAAACATGCCCTAAGTGGGCTGTTATCCACACCCATCTGGAGCCCTGCCTGTGTGTCAGAATTTCTTAACAAAACACCATCAGGGGCTGGAGAGATGGCTCAGTGGTTAAGAGCACCGTCTGCTCTTCCAAAGGACCTGGGTTCAATTCCCAGCACCCACATGGCAGCTAACAACTGTTCGTAGTTTCAGTTCCAGGCAAACACCAAGGCAAATAAATAAATAAATAAATAAATAAATAAATAAATAAATAAATAAAAGTGTTTAAAAAAACAAAACAGCATCATGAGTGTTGTATTTGGAGTGGCGGTAGGAGACTAGCTCTTGGCTTGCTGCTTGCCTATAGGTCCCCCTAACTGAGGGATTTTTCTAGCCTTCCTCCTGAGCCTTCCATAGTCTTTGGCAAACTTGCCATATGCCAGGTTCAGAGTTCTGACTGTGGAGACTTTGGGTGTGGCTCCACTTACAGCTGAGGGGAAGGGGTAGGTCAGCATGACAAAGGGTCTCCAGGCACCTGCAGTCAGGGAGAGCATCTTGGAGGTGGTAGATGTCTTACTGAGGTAAACCAGAAGAGCGACTTGCTGACCTTGTGCTTGGTTCATGCTGCTGGCTGTCCAGCCCCCGTTTTTTGAATAATATTGGCTGTAAGCTCTGTGGCCTGTGTTGGCCTCTTAGTGACAGGTGTCAAAGCTCTTTTTGTTGAGTCCTTGTTCCAGGGTTCACTTGGTGGTCCGGACCCTTGTGGAATGCAGTAGTCGGGGTAGAAGGTAGGGGCTGGGGCAGGCTATTGGCACCTCACTGCTTACACTGCCTCACCCTTCCCCTCAAGGTGAGGGAACTGCCACCTCATTCTCACCCATGTGCCTGCCTCTCCCTTCAAGAATGGTTCTTGTATGCTACCCTGCTCTTGAGTTCCTCGTGTCAGAGAATGACCTTGAACCTGCATCCTCATGCTCCCACCTTCTGAGTGCTGGGATTACAGATGCCTGCTACCTGGTTTGTATGTTGCTGGGGTTGGGACTCGGGGATTGATGTGTGCTAGGCAGGTTATAGTGTGTGTGTGTGTGTGTGTGTGTGTGTGTACCTTTGTGGAGAAGGAGTGGTAGAGACCAGGAACTATTTTTACCTTTTAAAATTTTACCTTTAAATATCTACCTATCTATCTATCCATCTATCTATCTATTTATTATTTTGAGACAGACAGGGCGTCTTTGTGTAATAGTGCTGGGGTTAAAGGTATGTGCCGCTAGGCTTGGCTTATTTATTTTATGTGTATGGGTATTTTTTTATTTGTTGGTGTTTTGTGTGCATGCTTGGTACCCAGGGAGTCCAGAGGAGGACAATGAATCCCTGGAATTGGAGTTGAAGAACAGTTCTTAGCCACTGAGCCATCTCTCCAGACCCTTAAGTATTATTTTTTGAAGCACGATCTCACACTGAACTTGGTCTAATTCTCTTTGCCCTTCTTCCTCCTCCAGAATTAGAATTACAGGCATATCATGTATCACCATGCCCACGTGTTTTTCTTGGTTTTGGGACTTAAACTCAATTTTGCGGAGGAAATGCCTTATCCATGGAGACATCTCCCCTGCCTCTGTCCCTTGTTTTCTTGATGCAGAGTTTTGCTTCACAGCTCAGGCTGGTTTCAAACCTGCAGTCCTCTTGCCTTAGCCTCTGGGTGCTGGGATAATGGGCACTGTCACTACACCTGGCCCTCTGCTGTCCTGTGGAGATGTGGAGGTGAAAGCTGACTGTGGCCATCTTTCTAGGAATATCCCTACTCCAGAGACCCAGAGACTGTGCGTTCCTAACACATTTTCCCGGAGACTTTCAGAGCTGTAGAGCAGGCAGGCATTGTCCTAGCTGGTGTGACACTGCTTGCTGGGTGATACACCCTGGCACGGCCAGGACAGCCCCACTGAAAGCCCCGGAGGTAGCCTCAGTACACAGCTGTCTGTCGTTGCTGTGGGGCTTCTGTCTTCTGTACTGATAGATAAGGTCTTTCTAGAGCAGTGGTTCTCAACTTTGCTAATGCTGTGACCCTTCAGTACAGTTCCTCATGCAGTGATGCCACTGGTATGAATCATAGATTGCAGGATATCTGATATGCAACCCTTGTGAAAGGTTTCTTGTAGAAATCACTGTTCTAGAACTGCTGTTTTAGAGAATGGTAACTTTGTGGTCTGGGGTGCCTGGCCCACTAGTCAGTCGTAACAGCAGGGAATCTGCCAATGATGAGGTTGGCCTGGGATTTCTGGTCCCTCTGCTTCTACCCATCAGTGCTGGCACTCTGGGTATGTGCCACTGTGCTGAGTCGGGGATGCATGCTTGCTAAGATACTTGTGGCTGCCGGGTGAAACCAAGTAGAAAGCTAGACCAGGAGTCGGTGACCTGTGCCTGGAGCCCCCTTCAGCTCAGTCTGCCTGTGGTTTGGTCCCTATTGCCATTATTTCACAATGCTAGCTTCCTGCTCAGCCAAGCGGAAGCCTGGCTTCTGCAGGCTCTGCTTTGGTGGCAGTGCCAGGGACACTGTCTAGCATGGGCTAGTGAGGAGTTGAGGGTAGGATTTTTTTCTAGGGAGAGTCTTAATCTGGGGTTTGTTCCTGGCATGAAAACTGAATCTTAAACTTTTTGAAGTTTTCTTGAGAAGGTCTCATTGTCAGCATTGCTGACTTCAAACTAGCTGAGGCTAGGCTTTCTCTTCTGTACTTCCTGCCTTCACCTCCCTGTGCTGAGATGGCAGACATGTCACCAGTCCTAGCTGCTTTTTTCTCCAACAACTTGCCTCAGCCTTGAGTGCTGGGATTGCAGGCCTGTACCAGCACAATCATGCCTAGATACATTTTTTTTCTTTGTGACAGTTTTATATAATCCAGGCTAACCGCAAACTTCTGATCCTCCTGCCTCCACCTTTTAAAAAAGTGCTAGAATGGCAGGTGTACACCACAGTTCCTGGTTTATGTGGTGCCAGGGATGGAACCAAGGGCTTCATTGGTTTCATAAGCCTGGTTTGGTTGAGACAAGATCTTTCTTTGTAGCCTAGGGTGGCCTGGGTTCCTGATCCTCCTGAGTGCCGGAATTATGCAAACACATGCACCATCACACTGTGTTTGAAATAGTTTTATGGTACTGGGAATTGCTGCTAGGGCTGAGTCAGTCACCTGTTCAGCTTTGAGTTTACAGAAGACCTATTTATTTATTTATTTGTTTAGGTTGTTCCAAGCAGGGTTTCCCTGTGTAGCCCTGGTCGTCTGTAGGCCAAGCTGACTCTAAACTCAAGAAATCTGCTGGCCTCTGCTTCCCAAGTGCTATAAAGGTATGCACCACCACACCTGGCTACAGAAGAGTTATAAAGATAGGTCAGAGCGAGACTGGCCAGGTGTCTCGCTGACAAGCCTGATGGCCTAAATTGGATCCCTGGGACCTCTATAGTGGAAGAAGAGAAACATAGACTCATGAATTGTCCTCTGACAACATGGGTCATGACAATCTCGCCTCTGAACAATAACATTTAAAAGTTGGGTGGTGGTGGCACTGCATGCCTTTAATCCCAACACTCTGGAGGCAGAAGCAGGTGGATCTCTGTGAGTTTGAGGCCAGCCTGGTCAGTAGGAGAATTTTAGGACAGCCAGGTTTACACAGAGAAACCCTGTCTCAAAGAAACCAAAACAGGGCTAGAGAGATGACGCAATGGTTAAGATCACTGCCAGGTTCAGTTTCCAGCATCCACATCACAGCTTACAACTGTGTGTCACTGCAGTTCCAGGGGACCCAACACCCATGGCAAAACACCAATGCACATAACATAAAGTTAAATTAAATAAATAATAATTATTATTAGTAGTAGAAGCCACATGTCAAATGGCTGCCGTCACCCTGTCACCCTTCTGACACAGGATCATGGATCCAGCTGCTTCACTTCTTGGATATTTAGGCTCTCAGGTTCTTCTAGTTTCTCATGACCTTGGGTTTTGGTAGAGCACAAGCAATAGTAACTTATTACATCTTATCTAGGTTTTTCTCACAGCTAACTGTGAGTTCCTTCATTTGGTATAAGAAAATTATTTAGGTCTCCTTTATCCATCTTCTAGGGCTTCATGATGTCAGCCAGCAAGACATGTTACCAGGAAGATGGTTGTGTCTCCTGCTGAGCCTGGCATCTGCCACATTTCCCTACTTGAAAGTCGCTGTTTTTGTTTCCCCATATTCTACCCTTCGTAAGTTTCCAGACCCTAAAGGTTGTATGTGTGAGGACACACATATGTATGTGTGTGTGGAGGGAGGCCAGAGATTGATGGCAAGTGCCCTCCCTTTAACTACTGTGGAAGAGTCTTCTACTTAACACAGCTTGTCCAAATCTGCTGATCTGGCTAGGCTGCTTGTGTTCCAGGGATGTCCCCTCTCTTTCCCACAAACATTGGGATTACAGGCAGAAACACGTGTGTGGAATTTATGTTGGTACTGGGGATTTGGATTTTGGTTCTCAAACTTGCTGGGTAAGTGCTTTGCCCAGCCTTTATTTAGATTTTACTTGGGGTTGGGGATGCAAGCTAGGCAAAGCCTCTACTACTGAACAGGCTTCTAGGCCCTCATGGGGGGTGGGAGGAGGATGCTAGGCAGGGGCTCTACCACTGAGCCATGTCCTCAGCACCTCATTGAGGAGAATTCTAGGCAGAAGTTCCACCATTAAATAATACTAGTTTCTCACTGATAGATTCTCCTGCTGAGTCAGTTTTCCAGCCCTGACTACCTGACTAGGGAAACTGCTGCAGGCCGGATTCAGTTAGAGCCACACCTCCAACCCCTTCCCCGACACACACACATTGCAATGTTCTCAGTGGGGACTCTACTGTTAAAACACATTTCCTAGTTGTCTATTGCATTTTTATATAGATACAAAGTGTAAGTTGAAAGTTGTTTTTGGTATTCATCTTTCTATTGCATTGGATGACCTTTGTGAGATGGCCATGGTCTTTTATGGACTGTTGGAGCACTGCCAGTGGTTCCCACATCTGCCTAAGCCACATCTGTTTATATGACTGCAGCTCTCAACTCAGTTTTGAAATCAGGCACTGTGAGCACTCTTTGTTTTTCCTCAATTGTTTTGGATGCTCTGGATCTTTTAAATACTAATTGTATTCCTTTCTGTTTGTTTTGAGAATTACCTTGTTACCCACACTGAAATGGTACTTGAGCTGCTTCTGTATCAGCTTGGTGCATGTTCGTTTTGGGTGCAGCACCTCATCCAGCTCTAAACGCCCATTTGACAGTCAGCTTGTGGATCGATTTATTTATTTTGTTCTTCAAGACAATGTTTATCTGTGTAGCCCTGGCTATCCTGAAAGTCACTGTGCAGACCCGCTTGGCCTCGAACCCACAAAAATCCACCACCTCTGCCTCCTGAATGCTGGGATTAAGGGCAGGAGCCACCACCAGCTGCCTTACTTACTTATTTTAGTTAAGGTTTTACCAGGCTACTCTGGCTATCCTCTAGTCTGTAGAGCAGGACACCTTCATTGTAGCATCCTGAGTGCTGGAATTGACACTGCCTTCTCCACCCCCAGCTCTCTTGTGGATTTCTACCAAACACTAAACAAAATAGAAAACTAAGGCTAGAGCTCAGTGATGGAGGTCTAGTCAAGCATAGACCAGGATTCCACTTTTAGCACACATACCACCACCCTACTCTGCCCCCCCACCCCGAAAAGAGAAAGAAATCAAAAAGATTGTTTCTGTTTATAAGGACCTGTTATTTTGTTTGTTTTGATTTGTTGGAACAGTATACTGTTCCATCAGGCTCCTTGTGTCCCTGAGGGTGACCCGGACTCCAGACCCTCCTGTCTCTACCTCCCAAGTGCTAGGATGACAAGCATGCGCCCCACACCTGGTTTGTGTAATGCTGAGGACAGAGCCTAGGACTACATGTGTGCCAGGCAAGCCCTTGACCAAGTGAGCCCCAGCAGGGGCGTGGTTTACTTCATTCATGTTTGTGAATGTAGTTGTCCATACTAAGTTCTGGGTGTTGGTTCTGGCCTTCCACCTCGTTTGAGATTGGTCCTCCTACTGAGTGCTGTCTGTGACGGGCCAGGGGCCTCTGATCTGGGGACTCCTTTGCCTGTGCACCCTAGCCTCCTGTTAGTTTAGATTGTTGTGCTGTTCATCAGTTGTCCGGGCCCCTCACTGCATGCTGTCTTACTCTTGTCCATTTGACTACCCCATCCCCTTAAAACGAGTCTGCTTCAAACCCTGGGGCATGTGGTGGCCTTGGCCTGTAATCTAGCTCTGGTGGGTACTAGGAATGCTGGAAATAGGTTCAGTGAATTGCTTAGGAAACAGCCATTCAGAAAATTTGATCACTACAGATGTAATTGTATGTTTTTAGTTGGCTAATACAAGGAGCTAACTGGTTCTCCCCCTCTGCCCAGAATCTTCCATAGTTATTCTATTCCAGCCCCACTGGGCCTTGATGTTTCTTGACCCGATGAGCATCTCAGGATCTTTGCACATGCTGTCTGCACTCCCTTGACCACTCTTGAGCCCTCAGGTAGCTCTGCAGCTCACTTCCTGCCTCCTTCAGGCTTCCATGCAAATGTCCTCCCTCCCTGGGGGGGCATTTCCTGGACACTCTGGCTTCTCTATCACCACTTTGTCATTCTGTCCACTTGTAATTTCGTTTGGAAGCAATTATACTTCCTGTGTTTAGCCTGCCTGTTTGTTTGTTTGACCTAAAGTTTCTCTTCCTGGGTGTGTCCCTGCTTTGCAGATACCTGGCCCATCTTCCCTGTCGTGCACTTACACTTTAGTCACCATTCAAGAGTCATTCAGCAAAGGAGATAGGTGTACTCTTTGCCACACTGTGACGGGGCCCCACCCAGTTGAACCAAACCAGCATGCCCTTCGTACTTTGTGTAGCTGGGTCACAGTGAGCTGCTGCTGCTGCCACACAGGGTAAAAGAAGGCGAGGCAGGCAGATGAGGGTGGGCAGGCCAAGGCCTTCCTGGGCAGTTAGTGTTGGCAGCAGTGAGGCTTTTTGTTTTTTGTTTTTGAGACAGAGTCTCATGTTGCCCAGTTAGACCTCAAACCAGTGTAATGTGACCCAGCAGCAGCAACCACATCTGCTTTATGGGGTGCTGAGGATAGTGCCCATTGTCTGTTAGCTCACCATTAGCACCAGCCATGGTCCTAGAGTTTATACAGAGACATAAAAATCATATATTTGTATATGGCATGAAAATATAAACCAATACAGGTTCAGAGGAGTGATGACTAATAGGAGAGAATGGGGAGGGGGGAGGGGATATAATCAATATCCAGTACACACATATGCGAAAATGCCCTCCAGAACACAGTATCATGTATAGTGAAGACATCTTTAAAAATGTAAAAGCATGGCCTGGAGAGATAGCTCAGTGGTTAAGACCACTGGCTGCTCTTCCGAAGAACCTGGGTTCAATTCCCAGCACCCAAATGTCAGCTCATAACTGTCTGTAACTCCCATTCCAAGGCATCCTCACACATACACATACATGCACATAAAATAAAAATAAATAAACCTTTAAAAAATTGTAAAAACAAAACAAAACAAAAAAAAAAAACCTGCCAAAACAATGTAATAGAAAGAAAGATGAGAGAAGCCAGGCCCTAAGCCACAGGAACCCACTTGGAAGAACAGTCTAATAGGCTCCTTCCCAGAGACAGAAGAGAAACTAGTGCTTACAGGAGTACCAGGGGTGAATGCTTGATGGACATGGAGTTTGGAAGATTAAAATGGCTTGAAATTAATGGAAATGGTTTCACAGTTGGAATCCACAACCCCCCTCCCCCAGTAGCCACTTAAATGGGTGAATCACAAGACCTGTGACACACTTACCAGAAAGACAGCTAAACCAGAGGCAGAAAGCAACCTCCTCTGACACCTAATGAATGGTTGGATCTGCCTTATAGGCAAAAGCTGGTGCTGGGGTAGGACCACTGAGGCCAAGAGTTCTGCCTGGGCTATGGTATGAAACTGTCTCTAGATAAGAGAAACAGATAATTTCTCCTCCCAAGATGGGATTATCCACTTCTTCGTGAGCTCCAGCCTTGCAGGTGCTCTAAATCCTGTGTTGCATAGAATATCACCCATTCCCTGTGCCCACATGGGCTTCTAGGCTCATCGCATAACCAAGCTATTGTGGTTGCTGCAGTAAACAAAGGTGCAAAGTGTCTCTGGTGTGTTGACCTGGACTCCCAGTTCTGGTATCCTGGACTTCTCTTTTAATGGCTTTAGGAGTCCACCATCTCCCCATGCTATAGTTCCAGGACATCTGTCTATCTGTCTGTCTGTCTATCTATCTATCTATCTATCTGTCTGTCTGTCTGTCTGTCTATCTATCTATCTATCTATCTACCTATCTATCTAACTATCTGCTTGCTTGTTTGCTTAGTTATAGCTAGGGATTGACCCTCATGCATGTTAGGCAAGCGCTCTCACACTGAGCTCCAGCCCTCCTTTCTAACTTTTTGCTTTCTTTTGTTGTTGAGACAAGAGTTTCTCTTTATGGCGGGGCCTGGCTGTCCTAGATCAGGCTGGCCTTGAACTCATATTTGCCTGCCTCTCTCTCCCAAGTACTAAGATTGGAGGTGTGTGTCACCTGCCTCCTTTTTGGTTTTTGAGACAAGATCTCATCATGTAGTCCAGCCTGGCCTCTAGCTCCAGTGCTAGGTGACAAGTATCACCCTGTACTGTATTTTACTGGTGCTGGGAGTGGAACCCAGAGCTTCTTGCATTCTAGGTAAGCTCCACAACTGAGCCACAGTGCCAGCCCTTAGATATCGAATTTGTTTTTTTTTTTTTTTTTTGAGGCAGAGTCTTATTATGTAGCCCTGTTGGTTTGAAACTCCATATGTAGACCAGGCTGGCCTTGAACTCATAGATTCTCTCTGCCGCTGCCTCATTCCCAGAGCTGAAATTAAAACACGCTCCCTTCCAAACTTCATGTCCCCTAATGACTTGCTGAGTCCAGTCAGTCCTGCCCACATGTGCATGGCTGTTAGGGGCCATCCACGGGACATGGGCAGCCTAATGATGGCCACATCTCTAGAGAAAAATTATCCTTTGTTCTCCAGCCCCCTCAACAGCCAGTAGCTCCTTAGGTTGTGAACAGGGGCTTTATGTTGTAAGAGGTGGATGAAGTCACTGGCCCATCATAATAAAAATGTTTTTTAAGACATGTAAAAATAGCTTAGTCAGGATCCTCACTACACTTGAAGCTGCACCTGATAACCAGAACTCAGTGACATCACTCACTGAAGATAACCAGACAGTCCTAGAACCCCATGACACTCACTGGACAGTGTGTCAGCAGAGACCAAGAACAAAGCTCTGTTCTACACATCTCAGAGACACCTTGATCTGTCCTGAGGCTGGAGAGTCCTCACCCCGGGTCCTGGCCTTCAGATCAGAGACAGTTGTTAGAGGCTGAATCTGACCTTCAGTAAGATATGTCACACAAGTGTACAACCCTGGGGAGACAAGTTTAGGAGTAGGAGCTTAATGTAGGAATTTTGAGAGAGCATCAAAATAGAAGCTTTATAAAATATAATTTCTGTTGAACTATGCACATCTACCTCCTTGCTCGTAACACTGAGGGTGGGCCGTTCCCAGTTGGTTCTCTGTCCCTCACTCTTTGCCTCTTGCTTATGGATCAGATGGAAACCTGCAGCCTGCATCTGATGTACTGATTCAGTGCTCTGGCTGCCTGCCAGCTGCCATGTGCCCACCACAATGATCATGGACTCTGGTACCTCTGGCACTGTGAGCCCCAGATTAAATGCTTTTTAAAAAATGATGTGTAAGTACTTGATCACAGACAGCTGGAATTGAACCTGGGTCCTCTGGAAGAGCAGCCAGTGCTCTTAACTCAGAGCTAAGCCATCTCTCTGGCCCCATAAATACTTCTTTTATAAATTGCCTTTCTCATGGTGTACTTTCCTTGCAGTACAAAAGTAGTTAAGAGCTAGACACAGTGGTGCAAGCTTTTAATACCAGCACTCCAGAGGCAGAGGCAGGCAGATTTTTATGAGTTCAAGGCCAGCCTGGTCTTCATAAGACTGCCAGAGGTCTGTAGAGATCCTGTCGCAGGGAAGAAAAGAAAACAGTCTTTTCTGCTTCTCTGCTTCCCTTTGCCCTTCCTCTCTCCACTTTTCAAGTCCTTCCTACGAGTCTTGTTCAGCTATGGTTGTTTGTGAAGCCATGATTGTTGGGGGGGGGAGTGGGGGTGTTACTATGCTTGACACTATCTCCCTTTCACTACCTGTGGTCCCTCAGTGAGGGTGGGGCCTTGTGAGTCGCCTCCTCCATGCGGAATGAGAGAGATCCTAGCCTGAGCTGAGCTTGTGGAAGACACTGCTTCTCAGGACTCCTCACCATCTGGCTCTTCCGATCTTTACTTTATTTGTTATGTGTTGATTTACTTTTTAGTTTTTCAAGGCACGGTTTCTCTGTGTAGTCTTGGCTGCCTTGGAGCTCCCTACATAGATTACCTGCCTCTGCCTACTGAGTGCTGTAATGAGGGGCGTGTGCTTGGCTTCTTAACATTTCCTGTTCCTGCTTCCAGATGTCTCTCGAGCTTTGGAGGCACTGAGACAGCTCTTCTCTTCAGTCACTCTCCACTTTGACAGCCCTGCCTCTCTACAGGAAGTGCTGCCCACCCCTCTGCAGAGGCACGCTTCTCTGATGGAGGCCCAGAGCAGCACTGCACTAACTGATAGTTATAAACTCAAGCATTTTAGAATCCAGTTTGACAGTTAAACAACAGTAATGGTTCCTCCAGGCATGGTGTACATGCCTTTAATCCCAGACAGAGCGGGAGATCTCTGAGCTCAGCCAGCCAGGGTTATATATAGAGACCCTGTTAAGAAACCAACAAACCTGTAGTAGGTTCTCTCCCCAAGTCTGGACCCCCTCCTTGCCACAGCTTTTGACCAGCGTTACAGAGCTGGACATGAATAATAACCCTGATACCATTGCTGCACCAGTGGATATTTCTTTCCAGACAAGTTGTTATTGTAGCTTGTGGGCACAGCTGGGTAGGACCATTGATGATTTTCTCAGCACCTTTTTATTTTATTTTTATGTGCATTGGTGTTTTGCCTGCATGTATGTCCTTGTAAGGGTGCCAGATCCCCTAGAACTGGAGCTGCAGATAGTTGTGAGTTGACATGTGGATGCTAGCAATTGAACCCAGGTCCTCTGGAACAACATTCAGTCCCTGGCCCAAAATAGTACTGTCGTTCTATTTTATTTTGGTTTTGTTTTTTGAGACAGAGTTTTTCTGTGTAGCCCTGGCTGTCCTGAAACTCACTCTAGTCTAGGCTGACCTTGAATTCACAGAGATCTGCCTGCCTTTGTCTCCAAATGCTGGGGTTAAAGGCATGAGCCACCAAGGACCTTCTAATACCTGCTGCTAGTCAGCAGGAAGCACCTTTCAGTTCAGGGTGTGTTGTCTTCAGCAATAGGCCCCATCCAGGGCCTCCCTGCCTAGCATCAGTGCTGAGCCTTCCTTCACAATCCCAGCTTCTAGGAGGAGGAAAGAGAACTGGGTGCTGCTTCTCTGACTCCCGAGAGCAGAGTGCTGGCCTTGCAGAATGAGCTCAGACGGGTCCCTCCTCCCTTCCTTGGAAGAGTCTTTGAAGAGTTGATGTTCCTTCCCTTTTCAGTGTTTCTTAGAATTCACCGTGAAGTTGTTGGCTCAGGGCTGTCTTTGGGGATGTTCTGAACTCTTAATTCAGATCCTTTATTCCTTTTAAGTCTCTGGAGATTTTACCACTTTAGCCACTTTCTTTCTAAATTTTTTTTCCCCATTTCCTCCAAGGTTTTCAGTTTCTTCCATAGTGTTCTCTTAGTCCTTTAAAAATGCTGTTTCATGGATTGGGGGGATGGCTCAGTGGCTAACAGCACTGCTTCTTGCAGAGGACCTGGGTTCCATTCCCAGCACCACATCCTCAGCTCACAATCTTTTGTAACTCTAGTTCCAGGGGATATGACACCCTCCTTGTGCCTCTGAGGCTTCTGCATTCATGTGAGTGTGATGGTGCAGACCTTTTAGTCCAGCACTCAGGAACCAGAAGCAGCTGGATCTCTGTGAGTTCAGAATGAGCCTGGTCAACAGAGTGGGTTCTAGGCTAGCTGGGGCTACAGAGTGAGACCTTGTCTCAAAAATAAAAAGAAAAATTCTTACAAGTAAATATTAATTAATTCATTATTGTGTGTGTGATTGGTTAGTTGTGATCCTACATTTATCCTAAATATTGGTTATTTGAGGGTTTTTTTTTTTTAAAGATTTATTTATTTATTATGTATACAGTGTACAGAAGAGGGCACCAGATCTCATTACAGATGGTTGTGAGACACCATGTGGTTGCTGGGAATCAAACTCAGGTCCTCTGGAGGAACAGTCAGTGCTCTTAACCTCTGAGCCCCCAATTTGAGGGTTTTTAAAAATAATTTAAATTGCCCCCCACCCCCAGAACTCTCAGTTCTTTCATCTCCCCCTCCTTCCCCTACTTTTTTTTTTTAAACAAGTTGCCCTCAGATTCACTGTATAGCCAGTTTTGAACCCCTCTTCTCCTATTTCCCCCAGTACTGGGGTGCCAGGCGTCTACCACCATCTGTTTATGTGGTACTGGGGATGGAAAGGCTTCTGTATCCCAGGGGAACATTCTGCCCATGGAACCCAAGAACCCCAGTCCTCGAAGCTTTGATTTGTGTGCCCTAGCCCGACAAGACAGGGTTTCTCTGTGTAGCCCTGGCTGTTCTGGAACTTGCTCTGTAGACCAGGCTGGCCTTGAACTCACAGAGATCCACCTGCCTCTGCCTCCCTAGTGCTGGGATTAAAGGCATTCTCCACCTCCCAGCAGTTTGCTTTTAATTACGGGGTCCCCCTCTGCACATTACAGGCATACTGTGGCTGGTGTGGGATCTCCCCAAGAAGTTCTGACTTAGCTTTCTGCTGAAGTTGGGAAACATATGTTCCTCTCTTCCAGTCTGCTGTTCTCTGCCATAGTCTCTTTTGGAGGCTGCTCTGTGTGCTCTTGAGAGTTGGGAAAATGGCTGAATGGGAAACTAGTTTAGCAGATGGGAGGCCCTGAGTTCATCTAGTTCATGAAGGAAAAGGAAGGAAAGTAGACAGATAAACTCCCAGGTAGTATGGGCCTCACTTGCCAGGTGGATTTGGGCACAAGTCTTTGCCACCTTGTTGCTTCTTAGTTGTATTCATTCTAAATATTTTCTATTTCCTTTCTCATCTTTGATTCATTTTCCTGTCCTTTTGTTGGAGGGCAGGCAGGGTCTTATCATATCATCTTGCCTGGCCTGGAACTCATTATGTAGACACCACTAGCCTTAAACTCACAGATATCCTCCTGCCTCTGCTTTCTGAATGCTAGTGTAAAAGGTGTGAGACAACCTGCCCATCCTTCTGGCCTCTTCCTTCCCTTTTTTAATTAAGCTGGACAGTGGTGGCACATGGTCTCAGGAGGCAGAGGCAGGTGGATCTCAGAGTTCAAGGCCAGCCTGGTCTGCAGGGAGAGTTAGAGGACAGCCAGGGCTGTGCAGAGAAACGGTCTCAAAAACAGATAGACAAAAAAGATTTATTTATCTTCATTTTATGCACATGAGTTTTTGCCTGCATATATGTACGTGTGTATACCACATGGCATGCCTGTGTCTGAGGAGAGCAGTAGAGTGCTGGGTTCTTCTGGAACCAGAGTGACAGTTTTTGTGGGTGCTAGGAATCAAACCTGGGTTCTTTGCGAGAGCAGCCAGTACTCTTTAACTGCTGACCCATCTCTCCAGCTAACACCCACCCTGTTTTGTTTTGTTTTTTTTTTAAATAGACTTTTCTAATAAACAGGCTAGTCTGGAAGTCCCAGTACTTTTTGCCCTAAGCCCCTGGAGTAGAGAGACCTTTCTGGCCATTTGTGCAGTTACTAAAAGGGTCATTTTGAGTTTAGATCACCAAAACTCACCTGAACAGTTGGGTAGGTGTATTGGCCTGCTTCTGTCAGGAGGGAGGTGGAGACAGGAAATCCCAGAGTAAGCTGACCAGCTAGACCAGCTGAACTGTGGCTCCCAAGAGACACTGCCTCAGAAAATAGGTGAAGGGTGGTGGAGCAAGATGCTGATAACATCAGCCTTGATTCCATATGCTCACGTGCACATGTGCACCCACACAAATGCATTTATATGCTTGTTACCCACACGGAAGCAAATAATAAAGTGGGGTGTTGACACAGTACTCCTTGACTTTGCCAGTCCATCACCTCCAGTCATGATCTTGCATGGACCTGTAGTTGTTTTAGATGTCATTCTCCCGGCAGAGCCTGAGGGTCTCCAGCTTATGTGTGTGCTATGCTGAGGGACCAGTCCCTGAAGTGGACTTAGGAGTGTGTTGCCTCACCTGACAGAGAGGACTCTGCTAGCGTCCTCACAGGGGTACTGAGGAGAGTAGTCTGCTGTGCTTGGTAGATCTCATGGTTGGCATTCCACATCATTGCCTTTGTGACAGCACCCAGCCGCCTTCCTGTGCCTCCTCTGCCTGCTTCTACCTCAGGGCATGGCCAAATGTTAGGACTCCATCCACAGATGGAGGGACTGCCACAGTGCTGTCCTCGTGCTGCTGGTCCCACACGGTGAGACAGTGTCTGAACTGTCAGGGTGCTTACTTTGCCAGTGGCAGCCCCATTCTTAATTGGTGCCAGGAGGAAGCCTTAGTGGCCTTCCTGTGTTGAGAGTTCACTGGTTTCTTTCATCCTGACCCTCAGATGTGCTGAGGGCAGGATCACTGCAGCTTAGGTAGGGCCTCAGTGGTCAGAAGGGTTGCTTTCACTTTGTAGCTTTGGTATGAGTTACTTTTCCCTTGGATCCCTGGTTCAGGATACCGAGGCAGGAGGATTAAGAGACTGAAGCTATGTTTTGATACCCTTAAACCGCCAAAGACCAGCTGGGGTCAGGAGAGCCTGCACGAGAACAGCGAGACTCCCTTCCACAGTCAGCCCAGCTCTTGGGGGGTATATGTGTGGGGTATGTGGGTTCTGCACGACAGCTTATTAGCAGGTGCTGATTGATTGATTGATTGATTTGGGGGATGGTCTTACATAGCCAAGGATGACCTTGCACCTCTGTTCTTCCTGCCTGTGTCTGGGAGTGTTGGACCATACAGGTGTGTCCACCATATCTTGTTTTATGAAGTGCTGGGGATGGAACTCAGGGAAACTCACTGAGTGACAGACACCACTGGGATGGGTGCTGAACACAGCAGACTGCACGCCATGTTCTTGTGGAGCTGACAGGCTAATTTGGAACTGAGAGAAGGATATGTGATTGCTGCTGAAGGAAAAAGATCCAGAGACACTGTGTGGGTCATGGATGGACGAGCTACCTACCAGAGGACGGGTCTGCAGAGGGAATCAGTTTGGGAGGCAGATGGTTCTTGAATATTCTGGTAGACTGGAGGCTACTTGTCTTCCCTTCCCTTCCCTTCCTGGGTGGGCTACAGAATTAGGAATCTACTTGTTGACAGCCATCATACAGAGGCTGATAGATTTGGCAGTCATTGTCTCAATCCCCACCTTACCATTTTACACAGCACCACACCTGGTTCAGAATATGAAAGAGTCCTCTGCTCTGCGGAGGGCACTCACTGACACACAGCAGGGCGGGGCATGAGCACGGCTCTTCCCCTAGCATTTCTGAGCTGTCCAAGGGTGTGCAAGAGTGGAGTTGAGATCCATGCTTCCATAGGTCAGGCAACTTCCTGTCCCTCTTGGCAGTGTTGTTTGGCCGTTCCATACAACTGGATGGTGACAGATTAAATATTTACCTGTTATAAAGTTATAAATGAACTGCAAAAACCTACAATTCATATCACCTTGGAGACTGAAACATGCTTTTGTTTTGTTTTGAGACAAATTCTTATGGAGCCCAAGCTGCACTCATTAACAGTAATCCTGCCTCCTGAGTGCTAAAATTTCATATATGTACTACCACTCTTGGATTTCTGATTTTCTTTCTTTTTAAGGGAAGATCTCATAGAGCCCAGGCTGGCCTAGAGCTGGGGATGATCTTGAACTCCAGATTCACCTGCCACCAATTAATGCTGGGATCCTATGAGGGCCACCACACCCAGGAAAATGGATACTGTGCTATTCCAAATTCATGGATGACCTCTATCTAGCCAGCTGCCTCTGTGCAGAAAGATACAAACAGATGGCTGGGGCTTAGTGGTTAGTAAGTTTGTATGACATGCACAGATCCCTGGGCTTCATACACAAGCTGGGCATAGTGGTGCTTGACCTGTGATACCTACCAGCACTTGAAGAAAGAAGCTTCATAGAGCCAGCCTGGGCTGCATCAGGTCTTATCTCAAGACAAAAGAAACATCAAATAACAACAAAGCTTCTTAAATATGTCACTCTGGCGGGCACCTGGCCCTGGACTGCTTCTCAGAATATTTGCCAAAGTTGCCTTAGTTCATCCCCGGCTGGTTGGACATTCAGGTCTTTGTCTTGGACAGATGTTGCCATCTATCTTTGTTAACTTATGTAGGCAGTGACTGGTCTTTGACTGTAGGGTCTCTGCCCTGTATTAATGTGGTGATAGTTCGGGCCCCAAGGAGACTAAGACCCATCTCTTCACCTGCCTTGGTGTCCATAGTCCCTCTGGAACCCATCATTTGATAAGTAGATGAACCAGAAAGTTCAAGCTAGGAAGGACATCTCTGTGAGGAAAATGCAAGGAGGCTCACCAGGGAGCAGCTAGGCCTCTGAAGAGGGGGCTTCTTAGCTGAGCCCTCAGTGTGCAAAGGAAGCCAGAGTTGTCCTAAGAAGGGCCAGTGTGTGAGGACAAAGAAAGGCCCTGAGGCAGAAATGTGCTGAGCTCCTCTGAGGATGATCCTTCACTCTGGGGATTGATTGGGCCCAGGGCCTCCAGGTCCTTGGGAGACACATGGCAAGCAGCCCCCGAAAGTTATAAACGGAGGGCTGATTACAAGTGACCTCAAGTTTACTTTGGCTGTGTAAGATGCATGCTGTCACGTGTGTGGGTGCGCAAGACAGACACTGATATTGGCTATCTCATGCTATGTTGTTTTCCACCACATTTTGAGACTAGGGTCTTTTGCTGAACCTGGAGTTTATCAATTTGGGCTAGACTGGTTGGCCAGTGAGCCCGTGAGCCAGGGATCTTTCTGTCCCCACCTCTCAAGTGCTGGGATTGAAGGTATAACCCATTGCTTGGCTTGTGTGGGTGCTGGGGACCCACACCTGAGTCCTTCCTTCAGGGCTGTGCACTAGACACCTTACCGACCAAGCCATCTTCCTAGCCCCGAGAATGCTCTATTGTAGGTACTGTGTCTAGATCTTTGTAACAGTGACTCTCCTCTGAGACAGGTCATTGTGCTACTTAACCAGTGTAGAAACTGAGGCACTCATAGGTGTCATATTGTTCAGAAAGGATCTAGAAGTAATGTAAGGCCTGGATCACATCTGAGAGCCAGCTATCAATCAATCACGGTATTTCCTGCTCTTGCTCCCCACCCAAGCTGGCCCTCAGAGATGACCTTGAGCAGGTGACAGTAGGCCTGTGTCCCACAAGCTCCAAGGGTGGGACTGATCTGGCTGGATTCCTGGCTAGGGAGGGACTGCTGGGCAGAAGCTGGGAGGTGAACTGCACCAGGCCTGAGCTCACATGGCCAAGCAGGTGCCAGGCTGCCACCCCCTCCACCTGAGCTCAGTCCCCTGATGTTATGTTGTGTGCCCAACTCACGGCTGGGGAGACCAGGGCGGGGGGGGGGGGATTTGGGCCTGACCCTGGTGTGGCCACTGCTGGCATAGGAGCATAGTGGGGGACCGATAGTAAGGTAGAGAAGAAACAGTTTAGGTGGGAGTCAGGTCAGGTCCGGTACTGCTTGCTACAGGAATAAGGCTCCAAGTAGGTAGCAGTGGGGCCGGGCCTGTGAGGGTGGTGGGCGTGAGTTCTATGTTGGCGGGGAGGGGCAGGGGTTGATAGGAGCAGATCATGCAGACGAGGTTAATGGGCCATAGGAAGGTGGGAGCCTGGACACACCTCTCCCTCCCCACCACCACCACTAGAGGCTCTGATCAGCTTGCTGAGGGACAGAAGGTAGATCTGACCTGGTGTGACCTCTAATCTAGTAGCTTCAGGCTCTGAGGTCTTGAGAATAAGGGTGACACGGAAGGGGTCTCCACCTAGCCTTTACCTACATCCTGCCAGAAATCAGGCTACTCAAGCGATGTGACCAGTGACCAGCTGGCTCATCCTCTCCTCTTTGTATTTGGCTTCCCTCCCTAGAAAGCCTGGAGACCGGCACTGGTTGTTGGTTCACACCGCTGTCCCCACCCTCTTCACTCTCAGGGGACGCCAAGCTCTCCATACAGAAGAAAGTAAACAAACCTGCCACTGTGCTACCTCAGCCCTGTCCCCACCCAGGGGCCCTTTCCATTTCCAGGGAGCCATAAGGCTTAGAGCCCTACAGCAGGCTTGCAGGGCAGAAGCACTTCACAATGGCCCTGTCCCTAGTCCTGTGGACAGATAACTGAGCCACTGCCCAGAGAGGGCCTGACACAGCCCACAGAGACATCTAGCCCAGAGCTGGGACACCTCTTATTTCCTTAGCACGTTTTGTGAGGCTGTGTTCAGGCTGCTGTTGACCTGACCAAGTACAGACACTCTGATCTGCTGCAGGCCAATTTCCGGCTTTCCGTTTGAGGCTGAGCTGGCGGGAGTGGGAGGGATGAGCTCAGACCATTGGTAGGTGGGCAGTTCCCTAGGGAAGGATTTCCTGGCAGAAGGAACAGCCCCTGCAAAGGTCACTGGGGGACCTAGATCGGTCTGGAGACTGGGTCTGAGTGGGCACTTTTGTGGAGGAGCTTCCTGGAAGTCTGTGTTCAGAAATCTATGTGGGTTGAAGGGTTGGGTTGTGGCTCAGTAGATTGCTGGCCCAATATGCACAAAGCCTTGGGGTCTATCAGCACCACATAAACCAGACATAGTGGTTCATGTCTGCAGTCCCAGCTCTTGGGAGGTAGAGACAGGAAGATCAGGGCCTCCTATTCAAGGCTATCCTCTGCTACATAGAGCTTGATGCTAGCCTGGGCTACAAGAATCCCTGTGCCAAAAGAGAAGAAAGGGAGGAAACAGAAGGGGGAGAGCTCTGTCTGACAGTGAGAATTGATGTCACACTTTACACTGGACTGACCATGTGCTGTCAGTGTACAAGGCACCTGGCCCAAGAAACTGATCCTGAGTTTAGATATGGACATGTGAGTGTCTTTGATCAGAGTCTTGCCACCCACCACAGTTGGCAGAGTTTTGTTGACCAGGAAAGGCAGACCTGAGGGTGAACCCAGGTCCAGCACAGACTGGTTAAGTGGGAACTGGAGTGCTAGGGCAGCCAGAGCACTCAGAAAATGTCATGGCAACAGCAAAGAAAGGCCAGGGGGAGGGGAGAGCTAGATGAAGCTGGAGACCATCTCCGTCGCCAATCGTGGACAGTTGGCATTCGTGGGAGATCTGCTTAGGGGCCTGGAGGGTGTTCTCTGTCCAGGAACACTTCTTCTGTTTTTAAATATGCATGAGTGTTTTGCCTGAATATGTGTCTGTGTACCTACTACCTGTATGCCTGGTGCTTGAGGTCAGTGAGGGTGTTGGATCCTCTGAGACTGCAGTTAGAGATGGCTGATAGCCACCATATAGGTGCTGGGAATTGAACCAGGGTCTTCTGAAAGGGCAGCTAGTGACTGCTCTTAGCCACTGAGTCATCTCTCCAACTCCAGAAAACAAACAAACAAAAGTCTAAAACACATTTATTTACTTATCTATTTTGTGTGGTGTGGTGGTATATATATTTGTCGTGACACGGAAGTAGAGACCGGAGGACAGCTTTCCAGAGTCAGGTCCGTCCCTTCCAGCACGTGAAACCCAGGGACTCAGATCTTTGCACTTGGCAGCGGCAGACACCTTTGCCTCTGTCCTCTCACTGACCCCCAGGGATTTGAGGGAGGTAGCTGGGGGCCGTCCAGCCTCATTCCCTTGGTTCTGGGATGCCTGCTCCCCTTGCTCCCCATCTGACCTGTGGCATGACTGGTTCTCTCCCACTCAGCCGCTTCCTCCCTGGGCTCTGCTTCCTCTGTGGCCCTCCATTGGCTACCAAGGCTTCAGTCTTTTCTCATGAGAACAAGAGCTTGCCAGGGCATCGCGCATGTCACCATTTGGAACTGTTTCCCTTGTCTGGGACAGAGGTATCACCATTGACCTCGGGGTGTCTTACCACCTCAGATACCCACAGTGTAAAGCCACTGTAACACACACCAGTGGTTACTGGTCCTGAGGCAGGGGGTATGGCTCAATGATGGAATTCCTCCACTGAGAGGCTGCTGCATTGTGGAGTAGGGAGCTGAGATTCTGGGAGCTGGTGGTCAGTCTTCAGGTCAACCTCCTGTGGTTTGGTCTAAGTTGCTGCCTTTGGTACTGCATTGCAACTTCAGGCAAGACCCAGTCTCTGTGTCATCTGTGTTAGTTTCTTGTGAAAGCAAATATACACTATCAAGGACGGACACACACACACACACACACACACACACACACACACACACAAGAGTTTATTTAAAAGAGAATTCCCGGTGCAGAAGCAGGACAGCAGGAGAGGGAGAGGGAGAGAGAGAGAGAGAGAGAGAGAGAGAGAGAGAGAGAGAGAGAGAGAGAGAGAGAGAGACTAGATCATGTGCACAGTCTTTTCTAAGAGAAGGGGCATGTACAGATGTGCTTCATGGGTCCCTACTGTGCCTTGCTGCAAGGTTTACACAGCCACGCCCAGGGGCATGCCTCGGTACAAGGTGCATCCCACCTGAGCAGAGTTGGCTCAGCTACATGGAATGCCAGGAATCCTTACAATCAGCCCTGTGAGATGGGGGGGATTGAGCCATCTGGAAGGATCTTACCATTTTTAAATGGTGAATCCATGCAAAGTGCTCTGCTCCTTACTTGCCAAACTGTAGTGGCTGTTCCACAATACCTATGGTTGTCTTTTACTAAATTAATGAATGAATTGATTTAGTTTGGGACTTTTGAGACAGGATCTCAGGTAGCTGAAGCTGGTTCATAACTCACTATGTAGCCATATGACCTTGAACACACTGACCATAACTACTTTTACAAACTCTCTTTGGAATCAGCACCCTGTGATATATTCAGCAATGTTGGAGGACAGTCTTGGTGGTGCCCAACTCCATAGGCTCATTGTAGTTCATTTGTGTTTCCTCTAATATCAAAATAAATCTTCCCTACTTGATCCACCCAAGAGGAAGCTCCTTGTGAGAAGATGAAAGACTCTGCTCTGTTACGTGTCTGGCTTCCTGAGCCCCTCTTGTTGAGCTTCTTGTGAAGCTTTTTTAACCTGCTCTGTGAAACACTTGACAGGTTATGTTTCGCTTATTGTGTGTGCACATGTGCATCTGTGTGTCATAATCACGTGTGGAGGTCAGAAGACCATGTGTAAGCTGGTTCTTTTCTCCTCACCGTGCCCGTCCTAGGCATTAAGTTCAGTCATCAGCCTGGCTGGCAGATGCCTTTACCCCGCTCCTGTCTTTCATTCCTTCTGTTACAGTGCTGGGGATGAGACTATCAGCTGCCCATGCTAGCCAGGTGCTGTGCTACTGAGCTGTAGCCCTAGCTGATGTAGTGCAGGCTGGCAGGCTGGCAGGCTGGCACCTGTGCTGTAGCCAAGGATGACCTTGACATTGTGATCCTCCTGCTGCAGAATTCCCACACTGGTGTCTGAAGGCCACACAGTCCGAGTTCTCTTTGTGCTGTGTCAAAGCCCGAGTCTGGGCTCTCATACAAACTGTCTGTGCAAGCATGCTGCCACCCTGTATTGCTCTGCAAACTCTTTAGATCTGAGTTGTTTTGTTTTTCCAGATAGTCTCATGTAGCTCAGGCTGGTCATGGTCTTTTGATCCTTCTGCCTCTGATGCCCCATTGGTGACTTTTCCTGAGATTTAATATAGATATAGTAAAGCACACACCTTAAATTCATACCTTGATAATTCTGATAACTTAAAAAAAAAAACACCTGCAGATGACTGGACACATTAGCACTGAGGATGTTTTTTGCCACCGTATAAAGTTCCCTCATGTGTCTTCCTGTCTTCCAAAGGAAGCCTCTGTCCTGAACTTATCACAGAAGACAGCTTTGCCTGTTCAGGTTCAAGTCCATCTAAGTACAGCTTAGCCTGGCGTGTGTGCCTGTAGGGGTTGTACACAGGGTCTCCAAGACAGCTGCACTTATTTCTACCCGACTAGGCACATCATACTGATGTCCATTCACCAGACAGAAGGAACTGTGGGTAGCCATGTGACAATGCTGATGGTGTCCTAACTCAGTATGCTTTGCCTCCCCTGGTGCTGAGACAGGCATTAAAGCCACTATGCCTACTTCCTTCAGTGCTGGGAATCCAACCCAGAGCCTCCTGCTTGCTGGGCAAGCACTCTAGCAACTGAGTCACACCTCAGCTCTTATTTTATTTTGAGAGTTGTCCCATCACACACAGCAAGCCTGCCTCAGCCTTCAGCATCTGAGTTACTGAAGTTAGTTGTTTTAGCTCAGGTTGACCTTGAAATTGACGGTCCCTCTGTCTCTGGCCATGGGGAATGTTGTCTGAATACAGTACAAAGAAGGTCTGGTGGAAGTGCTGGAGTACCTAGACAGCTCCATCTACCTATCTCTGAGTCCTCAGCCTTCTCCAGAGACCCTCCGTAGCCTGAGGGCTGGGGGTGTGGGCAGCTGGGGTTGGTGTGTTTGCTGAGGTTTGCTGCAGACATTGCTCACTGCTTGCGGTCACATTTCCTGCCTCTCTAGAGGACTGGGAGTCACTTCTGCTGCTTTCTCTTCTCCTAGGGACTTCCTTCCACGAGGATCAGGAATTGTCACCCGGAGACCTCTCATTCTGCAGCTCATCTTTTCCAAAACAGGTATGAGAAATAGAAATTTCAAAAAGTGAAAATCAAGATAAAGTAAAAATAAAATGTAAATAAGTAAATAAGGGATACAGAGGCGGCATAGTTTGCAGACAGCTTGCCTACCGTGGGAAGCCCTGGTGTCAGCCCCAGCACCTGGCATGGTGGTGCACACTTGTGATTCCAACACCAGGGAAGTAGAGGCAGAAGGATCAGAAGCTCAAGCTGGGCTAAGTAAGACCTTGTCTCCAAACAACAACAAAGGAGTACTACCTGGAGGCCGTCTCTGCTGTACACTTGGACTTGGTCCTATGAGGGTGTTGCCTAAGGAGGAATCAGAACTCTTGGGCTGTTTGAGTTTGAATTTGACGGTCCCACATGTACAGGGAAGCTGAAAATTACCTCAGTGAGCACCTGAGTTGCAGCCCTGAGGCCACCAGGTGCCATAGTTACTTTCTGAATTTTTTTTTTTTTTTAAGGAAGTGTTGCATGCCAACTAAAATCACATTACTTCCTTATATTTTCTGTGCAGTCACAGATCAGGCCCTATTAAAAGATTCATTGTGCCTGGCATTTGTGTCACAGTCTCATGTTCCCCAATATTCTATATAGCAGTTGGGGAAACTGAGGCAAATCAGGTTGCCTGCATTTATAGTGGGCCACTGACTTGGAATCCTCAGCCAGTCCAACATGCCCTGATACTCTGCCTCCCAAAGTCCTGCTGTTTCTTGACCCTGCTTCCCCCAGCCCAGCATGGGAAAGAGGCTCTGTTGAGACCTGGAGGTTTGCTACACAGTGCCCCTTTTCGGGTTGCCTCCTGAGAGGCTACGGGATGGGCTGTGCCTCTTGGATCAATCAGTCTTCCAGTCAGTTGTGCTGGGAAAGGCCCTTGGACCTCTACCTATGTCTGTTCTCATTGCCCTGAGGGCTTGCTCTGCCTCACCTTAGAAATCACTATTTTGCACTTCATCATGGAATAGTAGATGGCATTGTTGTAACTTCCTGTCCATGGCTACCCTGGGAAGGCCTGCCTGGGTAAGTGGGGAACGAAGCCAAGCCTTCCTAGGTTCCTCTACTGGCTTCCTTTGTGGGCACTTCCCCTGCCTGCAAAGGGAAGATGATCGGAAGCTGTGAGCCCAGCCTTGGTGATCGTGCTAGCTTTATGTCTGCAGGCCTGGTTCCTTGTTTAGACAGCTAGTACCCAGGCTGGCCCCAACTCCCTCAGACCTGAGTGCTAGGTGAGACACCGTGCGTAACTTTACTGTAGTCTGTAGTTTCATCTATTTTAATTTTTTTTAGATTTTTATTTTTAATTATATGGAATATATATGTACATATGCATATATGTCTATTCACCACATGTGTGCCTGGTCCCTGTGGAGGTCAGAAGAAGATATCAGATTCTCTGGAACAGGAGTTAAGGGCACCGTGAAGCACTGTTTGGGTGCTGGGTATCGAACCCAGTGCTCTTAACCTCTGAGCCATCTCTCCAGCCCCCCTTTCCCTATTTGTTAAGCTATGTGTATCCATGAGTGTATGTGTGGGCATGTGCATGTGACTGCAGGTACAAACAGAGGTCTGAAACCACACTACCTGGGTTCTAGGAACCTGGCCTGGATCCTGGAAGAGCAGTGGATGCTCTTACCTGTTGATTCTTCTCTCTAGCCCTGTTTTTATATTCATCTTCACAGTGTGTGGTGTGGTGTGGTGTGGTGTGGTGTGTGTGTGTGTGTGTGTGTGTGTGTGTGTGTGTGTGTGTGTGTGCGCGTGCGCGCGCACACACCAACTTTGCAGGAGTCAGTACTGTCCTTGTGCCATGTGGGTCCTTAGGATCCAGCTCGGGTTGTCAGGATGGCATCTTTACCCACTGAGTCATCTCCCTGGCATGTTTACGGTAGTCTATGCTAGGGGTGGTTGGTTGAGACAGCAGATGAGCTGACCCCTACTTTGGAAGTCCACTGCTTTTGTCATAGAGGCTGCTACCAGTAGTGGTCCACTGAGCACTCACAGTTTATCAGATGCTGGCCCAGAGACTGAGGCAACAGGGAGGGTGGGCCTTTTTGCCTCTCTCAGGAGCTGACCTTAGAACTTTACTGTTTGTGGTACTGGGGAATGCTTCTAAGGCTTTGGGTATGCTAGGCAGTGCTCTGTCTGACTGTGTCCCCACCCTTGTTTGTTTGTTTGTTTGGACTCCACTAGAATCTGGAGATGATCTTGAGCTCCTGGTCTTTGTGCCTGCCAAGTGCTGGGATTATAAGTATAACTACCATGTCTGGTTTATGGGTGTTGGGGATGGAGCCCAGGACCTCATGCAAACTAGGTGAGTGAGCACCCTACTGAGCTGTAGCCCCAGGCCCTCCAACTGTAGGTTTTGTTTGTTTGCTTGTTTAATTCTTATTTTGAGACAGAGTCTCACTCTATAGGCTAGGCAGGCTTTGAACTCACTGTATTGCAGGCAAGCCTTGAACTTTTGATCCTTCATTTGCAGTCTCCTTGCTAGCTGTAACAGCACACCTCAAGGCCTGACTGGCATGTGCAGGGAAGAGGGGGTGCTGGTGCCCAGCAGACCTGGTGTGTATGAAGGTTCCTGGGCTCCCAAAGTCCACTGGAAGCCTGAGATTCTCTGGGTCTGGGTGGGTTGGGGAAAAGCCCATGGAAGAAAGCATTGAGCTGGGGATACCTTCCCAGAGCTGGCCTTCTTGGAAGGAGCTCAGACTTTTTTACCTCTTGCCTGTGGCCACAAAGGAGGGTTACTACTTAGGTCCTTGATGGGGCTGCTCTTGAGGAGGTGAACAGGCACATGCATGGGAGGAAGCTGGAGCAGGTACTAGGTGTGGCTGCTTGGGACAGGGTGACTTCTGTTGGGCAAGGTTGGCATTTGTGTCTCAGAACTGTCCTAAAGCTTGAATGTCCCTGACCCTTTGCCTAATAGTGGCATTATCAGTCCCCTTGCTCAGTAGATGCTCACTCACACTGTGCAGGGCCTTGGTGGGACACTGGAGAGGTAGCCTTGTGTTTCCTTCGAGGTGTATTGTGTTGTTACCAGGCTGCTTCAACTCCCCACTCCTGGCCTAGTAGATGCTGCAGACATGCTTCTACTATACTCAGCTGGCTGAAGAGAGTATAGCTGGGCTGGTTAGAGAGCGAATCAGGCTTCAGGTCTCCTCTGTGTCAGGGGCTCTGGGAACACATTCAAAGTCATAGCAGTAGTGGTACAGGGCTGGGAGTGGAGGTGAGGAGGCTGGAGCAAGAGAGGCTAGCCCTGGAGATCACAGGTTCCTCACACTGATGCTTGGGAACCAAGCTGCAGAGCCAGGGATTTGGGCGGACCCGTCGTGTCCTTTCATACCCCAGTGGCTTCTTCAAGGTTCAGGAATCTAAAGAGATGTCTCGTGAAGTCAGACCAGGGTCCTCCCTTTTAGAACTTAAGATACCAAGTACAGTCTGGCTTCTTCTTCAGGCTGGTTTTCTGAGCCATGGCTGGTAGCTGTTGCTGTTTAAAAATTACTTAATTCCACAGGCTCCAGGAAGCCTAGTGAACCCTGCCCTCACTTAGTTACTCTGCTCCTGCCCCCTGCCAGAGCCCAGCCGCTTTCCATCCCCAGAGACAGCCATGCCTCCTCATTGTCCCTCAAGCTCCTGTGTTCACACCTGAGGCCCTCACAGTGTCCCATGAGGCCACTTGTTAAGTAAAACTGTACTTTCTTGAGTCAAATTGACTTTTGTTTGAGACCAAATCTCTGTGGCTCAGGCTGCCCTTGAATTTGCTTCTATCTGAAGCTGGCCTTGAACTCCAGATCCTCTTGGCTCTACCTTTCATGTCCTGGGATTACAGGCATGCCTTGTCATGTCTGGCTGTTTCTGTGTTTTCCTTGTGTCTCTTCCTCACTAGAACACCAGATACGCCAAGGCAGAAATGCTGAACTACTTTACTGTCTATTCTTGCCTGACACTCCCCTCGGGACCTTGGACCCTCCATCTGCATGGGCTGAAGACTGGAGAGCGAGTGACACTATCTACCATTTCTTATCCAGTACCTTCTCCCCTGGGCTGTTTGCCCATGGAGGCCCTTTTCTGAACCTGTGTCTTTGATGTGTACAGAGGTGGTAAAAGACCAAGGCCTGGGTAGCCATCAGTAGCAGACAAGGCCATACTTTGGGGTGCTTCTGGGTCTAAGAAAAAACAGCCTGGAACAGGTGTGTCTCAAGTCGGGGGCTGGTTGGAATGACTGCTTCGGAGTAACAGCATATCTCAGACAAGGAGGCAGTCAGTTCCTGTTTGTCTCAGACCTGAAGGGGCTGTAGGCTACATAGGAACAGTAAACGTTGAGTACTAATGACTGAAGACTCCTACATGCACAAATCCTGTGGGGTTTTGTGTTTTATTTTGAGGCAGACTGTCATGTGGCCCAGCCTCAAACTCATCATGTAGCTGAAGGGGACTTGAGCTCTTCATGTTCCTGTCCCTATCTCTCTGGTCCTGGGATTACAGGAGTGTGCCTTCACATAGGGTTTGTGTGCTGCTGGGGTCAAAAGCTGGCTACCAAACTCAGTTTTATCCCCCTATTTTTATTTTAAAGTGTGTGTGTGCATGTATGTATATATGATGTGTGTGTATGTATGTAGATGCCCATAGAATTCAGAGGTTTGGGTGCTTTGGAGTTGCCTGACATGGATGCTGAGAACCAAACTCAGTCCTTTCAGGAACAGCATTTGCTCTTGACTGTTGAGCCAGTGCCAACCCTCTGCTGGTCTATTTGAGGCTGAGTCTTCATTCATGCAAATCCTCTTTGGAAATCCCTTCCCAGTTTGTTCCCTGGGTACACAATGGAGCTGCCGTGGGGGGAACCTAGCAAGAAGGGTAGCTGGCGCACCAGGATTAGCAGCGTGACTGCTGACCCAGGCCCACCTTTGGTTTCTTCCCTTACCCCTGCCATGCACCAGGGCCAGGGAGAATGCCACTGTGCTGCCTGTGGGTATGTGGCTGTCAGAATGCTGCAGTGTTGGCCAGGGACCAGAGGAACTGGCTTTGTCACCAGGAACATGGCCACCTGGATTGGTATAGCTGGCAGTGACTTAGAAGCATGACCTGGACTGCTGAGGACCAGCTGGCAGGCAGCTCAGCCTTAAGGCATCCAGAAGACTCTTTGATTTAACATTTGAGCACGTGCATTAACAGGGAACTTTTTTGAGGCAATCTCTTTGCCTTGGACTAGCTGATTAAGGTAGGCTGACTGGCCAGTGAGGTCCACTTCTGCTTCCCCAGCACTGGGGTTACAAGCATGCACTACCACACCTGTCTTATCAACACGAGTTCTGGGAATCAAATGCAGGTCCTCATGTTTGCATTGCAAGCATGTCACTGACTGAGTCCTCAGCCTGGAAGTTTTTGTTAAGGAAAAACTTCACTGTGTAGTCCAGGCTGGCCTCTAGCACTAGCCTGCCTTTAGCTACTGACTGCTCCTGTAGGTGTTGGCTGCCCCGACGTGCTTAGAGCAGGCATTTATGTTAGATGTGTGACAGGTGCTGTGTGGTTCATATGAGTGGCACGCCCTCTCTGGATTATCTCGTGCTAAGACAGGGCAGTGACAGGGCAGGGCCCTCTGTCCTCGGCAGTTCACTTGCACCTTGGGTGCTCTGCTCCCTAAATGGCACAGATACTGGCTGCAAGTCTTCCTAGCCTCACATACATTTGGTTGGAATGTCTGCTTTGCTGATCAAGGCAACTGAGGCACAGGTGGACCCTTCCAGGGCTGGCTAAGCTAGCCACTACAGGCAAACCTGGGCATCTGGGAACTGTTGCAGGTTCTAGCCCATCAAAGTAATGCAGAGAGATGGTAAAGGAGGCCAGGATGGAAAGGGTGACAGGCTAGAAGGCCCTGCAGAGACAGGGAGAAGGGGAGGAGCCAGCTTGGGCCCTGGCCCTAGCTCTGCTACCTTACCCTGCCACTATCTCACACTTGTTGACTGCCTTGATCCGGAAGAGAACTGAGGTTCTGTGGGGGCTGGGCCACCGATCCATTTTTAGTGGCAGCTGCAGGAAGAGTGTTTCCGCTGGTGCGCTGGAAGGCCAGAGCAAAGCTGCCCTTGGGAAGTGGGTCAGCTGATAGTGTGTCCCATAGCCTCCTGCCCACACCCTCACTCCCCCCTGCTCCTGGGTGGCCAGCACCCATGCTAGGCACAGACCTAGTCCTGCTGAGGTCATTGGGTCTGAGAGTCCTTACCCCTGCCAGGTGGTCTGACTGATGCAATCCCAGTGCCACCTCTGAGCTTGAGGCAGCTCCTGTGCCCTCTCAGCATATTTGTGAAATGGGCATTGGGTTAGTGTATCTGTATGCATGAGTGTGCACGTGTGTGCTCATGTGCACTTGCTCTTGTGCAGAGGCCAGAGCAGCAGGATGTCCGCTGTCCTCATCGTCCCTCTCCACATGTTTCTTTGAAGCAGGGTCTCTGGGGCTTGCTCTTGTTTATTTCTTTTGTTTTGTTTGAGACAATATAACCTTGGCCTGCCTTGACCTTTCAGAGATTTTTCTGCCTTCTGCCTTCTGAGTGCTGAGATCAAAGGTATTCACCCCATGCTGGACCTTTTTTTTTTTTTTTTTGCTTAGCTGTGAAGCCTCAGTGGGCCTCTTCTCCCTCAAGCCCTTTGGAGCTGGGGGTTATAGGCATTTGTGGGGATGCCTGTTTGGTATGTGTGCTGGGATCCAATTTTCCATCCTTGGCGCATCAAGGGCTCTTATCTTCTGGGTCATCTCTGGCCACATGCTTTGTTTTTCTTGAGACAGGGTCTCATGTAATCCAGGCTGGTCTCCCATTCCTAATTCCTCTGCCTCCACATCCCAAGATCCAAGATAACAACCCTTCAGCTAGTCACCACAGTACTTTACTCAGTAGTGGGGTCCCCCAGGCTTCCTGCATGCCTGCTGAGGGTTCTGCCAGCTGAGCTGCTGGACCAGCTCTACTTGTGGAGACTCTTCCCAGCCCAGACCTCTGGTCCCAAGGCTACTGTGGCTACTGTCTTTTGAGGCAGCTTGCCCTGTGGTTCTGTGATGTGGACAGCCACATCATTTTGTTTTTCATTGTCAGATGCCCTAGTGCTCATCCTGGCTCTTCCCTGCAGGGGGTGTTGCTGCCCCACAGAGTCAGTCTAAGTATATTCTTGTAGCCTTTGACAATAAGAGTTGGCACCTTCTCAGCTTTGGAAAATTCAGGCATCTAGACCCCAACCCAGAAGCTGATTCTGCAATTCAAACACAAGGTCTGCTTATCTTGTGTTTGTCAGTCTCTCCTGTACAGCCCAGTTTGGCCTTCATCCCATTATCCTTCTTCCTCAGCCTCTTAAGTACCAGAGTGAGTCATGGGTGCATATGCAGTGCCCAGCTCCTCCCAGCCAGTGTTTGGGAGACTGAGGCAATGGAGCTCAGCTGTCAGTCCATCCTGGACCATGCAGTGAACTCCAGATTAGCCAGTCTAGCACAGTTGACAGGCCGTAGACCCTCTGCTCACCTTGGACATCTGTCTTTCCATGTCAGAATATGCTGAGTTTTTGCACTGCAAGTCCAAAAAGTTTACAGACTTCGATGAAGTCCGGCAGGAAATTGAAGCGGAGACCGACCGGGTCACGGGGACCAACAAAGGCATCTCCCCGGTGCCCATCAACCTACGAGTCTACTCACCACACGGTACGCAGCTTGGATTGGGACTGAGGGAAGCTGGTGTAGTCTTTCTATCCAGTGGGATCTTCCTACTTCCTGAGCCATCTGAGGAAAGCACTTGGGATAGAAAGACTGAGGAGGAGGTGGTCAGCAGTGGGCATGGGCACAGTCCTGTAGCCTCAGTTCTGGGGAGACAAAGACCCCATCTCAAACAAAAGCCAAAAATTGGGGCTAGGCTCAGTGGTCACACACTAGTGTATCAGGCATGAAGTCAGTCCCCAAGACCACATTTAAAATAAAAATGAACCATGAGATTACACCTGAATCTCAGCATTCAGTATGTTAAGACACAAAGACTTTGTGTCTCAACTTTTGTAAAAAGTTCTGTTTTTATAAAAAGCAAAATTTTCAAAAATTAATTTTACTTTATGTGTATGTATTTTGCCTGAATCTATGTATACATGCCATGTGTACATGCCTGAAGAAGTCACAAGAGAATGTCCATTCTCGTGGAACTGGATCACAGGTGGTCATGAGCCACTGTTTGGGTGTTAGGACTTGAACCCAGATTCTTTGCAAGAGCAGGTGTTGGTAACTACTCAGCTGCTTTTGGAGGTTCTTTTGGTTTTGTTTTGTTTTGTTTTGAGACAAGATTTCTCTATGAAGATCTGGCTGTCCTGGGACTCATTCTGTAGACCAGGCTGGCTTTGAACTCACAGAGATTCACCCATCTCTGCCTCCCTAGTGCTGGGACTAAAGATGTGTATTAACTGTTCAGCTCTTATTTTCTTTGATGTATTTCTTTAAGTTTTCTTTTCTCTGTGTGTGCATTCTCACATTACATGATGCACATTGGAGGTTGGAGGACACCTTGCGGGAATGGGCCCAGGGATCGCCTCGGGTCACCAGGTTCCATGACAGGAATCTTTACCCGCTGAGCTACTTCAGCTACTTCACTGGCCTTATTTATATTTATTCTCTCTCTCTCTCTCCCTCCCTCCCTCCCTCCCCCTCTCCCTTTCTCTCCTCTCCTCTCCCTCTCTTGCCTTCTTTTGTTTATTTTTTTTAAGATTTATTTATTTATTATGTATACAGTATACAGAAGAGGGCACTAGATCTCATTACAGATGGTTGTGAGCCACCATGTGGATGCAGGTTCAATACTCAGGACCTGTGGAAGCACAGTCAGTGCTTTTAACCTCTGAGCCATCTCTCCAGTCCCCTGTTTCTTTCTAAAACAACATGTCATGTAGTCCAGACTGGCCTCTAACTCCTATAGTTCAGATGACCTTGAATTCCTCATTTTCTCACTCCTACCTCACTAGTGCTAAGATTTTCTGTGTACATCTAGACATGGTCTGTGTGTTGCTAGACATGGTGCAGGGCTTTGGGCAGGACTAGTTGTGCACTTCACCAACGAGTTCCTACCCTGACGCTATAGCCTGGGCTACGTAGTCAGTACACCCAGACTCTGCCTCAAAAACAAAAAAGGTGTGAGAAGAAGGACCTGGCTCAGTGAGTACAATGCTTGCTACGTTCTCCCCACAGCAGCCGTGCAGAGCACAGCACAGCACTGTGTGTCCTTAACTCTGGAACCAGGCCATCAGGACAGATAATGTGTAGCTGAGTTGGTAGCTCTAGGCTCAGTGAGGAGACCCTTTATCCAAAGATTCGGTGTAGTTCACCAGGGAAAGGTACCTACTGGCAAGACTGATGACCAAGTTTAGTTTCCAGGATCCACGTGGTAGGAGAAAACTGTCTACTACACATTCTCTGACCTCCACATGTACAACTTGGTATACATGCATATATTCTCTCTCTCTCCCTCCTCCCCTCTCTCCTTCTCCCTTCCCACCCCCCTCAGTGAAATGCAATAAAATTGAAAAGAAATAAATATGGTAGAGAGCAGTCAGTACTGGGTGAGCTGACCTCTACATGCATCCACCACACACACAAAGCACACACACAAGTGTGTTGTAGTAGGAGTATTAGGAGTGGTTCTGATGGGTGGCTCAAGGACTGGGCTGTATGTATGTACACTCTGAACCCTCTTGCTTTTTGATTTCTCCCTCAGTGTTGAACTTGACCCTCATCGACCTCCCAGGAATCACTAAGGTGCCAGTGGGGGACCAACCACCAGACATCGAGTACCAGATCAAGGACATGATTCTACAGTTTATCAGCCGAGAGAGCAGCCTCATTCTTGCCGTCACACCTGCCAACATGGACTTGGCCAACTCAGATGCCCTCAAGCTGGCCAAGGAGGTGGACCCCCAAGGTGACCCTCCAGCCCAAGGGCAGAAGCTCCCTCTATAGTAGTACTAAGTCCCCTCCCTGAGGTGCTTTCTGGCCCTGGGCTGTGATTGAGCATCCCCCGTGTAGTGGGCATCCCTTGCAACAGTTGAAATAGCTAGACATTCCGTCTTTTTTGAGTACTGATGGGGTCTGCTCTGCCAGCCCTGGAGGGTGGTATCTGGCTGTAGTAGTCAGCTTTCCATCACTATAACCAACACCCTGACATAGTCATCATCTTTTCAAGAGCATACAAGTCTATTTAGGCTCAGTTTCAGAAGTTCATGTTGTGGTTAGTGAGAAGACAGCACTTGACTGTGCAGTGGAGAACAAACTCACTCACCTCACACCCAGGGAACAGAACAGAATGAGAACAGGGACATGGGACCCCAGTGACCAGAAAGCCTCAAGGAGAGCTCACTCCATAAAGGCACACAGCTTAGCACACAAGCCTTTGAGGGTATCTAAGATCCAGAGTTTAGTCTGTAGATATATACTCCGTGGTAGAATTGCCTAGGGGGGCGCTGGGTATATAACCCAGCATGAATGAGGACTGCCTTTAGTCCAAGGGCTCCTTTGTTTAGAGCACTTTCTGCTGAGCATGGTGGCATACACCCTTTTTTTGTTTGTTTGTTTAAACTTTATTTATTTATTTATTTGCCTTGGTGTTTGCCTGGAACTGGAACTACAGACAGTTGTTAGCTGCCATGTGGGTGCTGGGAATCGAACCCGGGGTCCTCTGGAAGAGCAGACGGTGCTCTTAACCGCTGAGCCATCTCTCCAGCCCCCGCATACACCTTTCTTTAATCCTTGTACTTGATAGGCAGAGGCAGGTGGTTCCCTGTGAATTTAAGGCCAGCCTAGGATACATAGTGAGACTCTTTAAAAAAGCACTTGCTGCTCTTGCAGAGGACATGAGTTTGGTTTCCAGCACCCACATGGTGGCTCATGACAGTCTGTAACTTCAGTTCCAGGAGACCTGACAGCCTCCTCTGACTTCTGCAGGCAGCAGACATGCGCACCAAACACTCATTCATAATACAATTAAAAACCATAGCAAATACCGATCAGTAAGATCTCCCAGGATACAGCTATAATTCCAGACACTTGTCTGCAGTGTTCAGCCATCTCTGTGGAGCTGGGAACCCGGGCCTGTGGTATGTAACTCATTTGTTGGTGTGCTTGCCAAACACACAGGCTCCCAGCCCTGCATGAACCTGCCGATGTGCTGCATATCTGTAATCCTAGTACTCTAGAGGTGAAGGTGGGAGGGGTAAGAGTTCATGCTAACCTGGGCTATGTGAGAACCTCCCCCTCAAAAAGGGGGAGGAATAAAACCTACGAAAGTAGAGATTTGCAGGTAGAGTTGTGAGCAGAAGAGTCAGTCCCATGAGGCTACAGAATGAGTTGAAAGTACAGGGCTGTGCGGGTGTTCCTAAAGAGCCTTCAAGCCCATGTCAGTCATGTTGTCCACTGTCCACACACAGAATGGGTATGGCCATCACCATGGTTAAACACCATTTGTGAGCACACTGGCCTCCGTTAGTCTTTTTTTTTTTTCTTTTTTTTGCCTTTAAAAGTACTCATAATTATTACAAAAAAGAAAGTCATTCTGGAAAACCAGGATCCCTCAAGCTCTCTCTTCCATGTACATAGCCCTGGACACACTTCTTTTAGAGTCTTTCTACATGTAAACTCTTTTATCATTTATTTATTTACTTGATTTTTCGAGACTGGATTTCTCTTTGTAACAGTCCTGGTGGTTCTGGAACTCGATTCATAGACCAGGCTGATCTCAGACTCACAGAGGTCCATCTGTCCCTCCTCCCAAGCACTGGGATCAAGGGTGTGCACCACTGCCGCTAACCAAACTGTTACCTCTTAAAGCAGGACAGTCTTTCCTTATTTTTGTATAATAATGTGTCCCTGTTTTGTGGGTCTTGCTTTGGTTTTTGTGCTTTTTATTTGTTTATTTTTCAGTCGTTTCAGAATGTAGTAGCTCTGGCTAAGCTGAATGTCATTATGTAGACCAAGGTGATTCCAGTATCTGATCTACCTGGCTGTGCTCCTAGATGTTGGGGTTACAGGCTTCAGTCACCATTGCCAACCCTACTTTATACATAGTGATAGGTAATGTGTTATTGGGAGGCAGGCAGGCATTGTGGAACTACCCGATCACTCCTTATCTGCCCCGCACCTGTTCTCATCAACAGACAGATGTTTCCCTCGGGATCCATGCTACAGGCCCCACCCACTCATTTGTTCCTAATGTGGTTTGTCTCCTATTAGTTCTATGAATGTTTATATCTGCAGCCCCTCTTCACAGTAGTGACAACTGATGCAGTCACCTGTGATGTCCAAGTTGACGCAAGCATCTGTGGGCCTTGATTAGCCCCCTGATGTGTCTTGCTCATGTACATACAGGCAATATATGCACATGTGTATCCAGGCTGTGGTGTCTGGGTTCCTGATGTTATTGTTAGTTTAGACAGGACTTCCTGTAGGCTTCAAACTCTGTGTAGTTAAAGGTGACCTTAAACTTCTGATCTTTCTGCCTCTACCTGAGTGCTAAGATTATAGATGTGTTCCAACATTCCCAGTATAGCTGGGTGCTTAGGAAAGAGCCCCAGGCTCTATGGCTCAGCTGGCACCGGGGTGGAACCTAGCGTCTGTGAAGGCTAAAAGCAGGTGTGGTATCCTCTGCCCTAGCTTGGAAGTTCAGCTTATAAACTGCCCAGGTGAATTGTGGTCAGAACCCCAAACTATAAAACTTTGGCTGCAGGAATCGAGGGGTAGAAGTGAGTCCAGAAAGCGCAGTGGAGTTGGGAGTGTAGCTTTGCCATGGAATATGCTGACTCTGGCAGACTTGGTGAGAACTTTGGTGGGGTGGTCCTTGGAGTGGAACTTGAGCTAGGTAACAAGGAGCCCTGGAAACAGTTGCTTGGGTTCAAGTGTGATGTTAGAAATGGTCAGGGGAGATTCTAGTTTCCATGGGTTCCCTGATTCTGCTGTGGCCCACTTACATTCTTGGCTAGTGTTTATTGAGAAAGCACTTAACCCTTGACAGGGTCATTGGGGCTGTAATTGTCATTTTACACTGCCAACAGGTGTCCAGGCAAAATGAAAACATGGCTTATCCCTTGTCTCATGGCCTGTCAGAGGGTCCCAAGAGCCTTTCCTCATGACCTCTTCTGACTTCTGGGCTCTTTCAGGCCTACGGACCATCGGTGTCATTACCAAGCTGGATCTGATGGATGAAGGCACAGATGCCAGGGATGTCCTGGAAAACAAGCTACTGCCTTTGAGAAGAGGTATGCAGGGCTGGGTTGGGCCCACAGGGGTATGTATTTTGAGATTCTCATCTCCACACAGTGGTTCTGAATTACAGAGGTTTTCTAGAACGTTAGGAAGCAAGTAGGCAGCCAGGCTTGATGCATAATATAATTCCAGCAGTGTGGAGATGGAGACGGGGATCAGAAATTCCAGGTCATCTTTGCTACATAGCAAGTTCTTTGCTAGCCTGGGCTACATGAGACCTTGTCTGAAACAAACAATATAAAATTCTTTTTCAAAAATAAATTTAGGTTCTAGAAATAAATCTCAGTGGTAGAGAGTCCTTGGTCAGCATACTCTAGGAGCAAAGGTCATTCCCCAGCTGAACAAACAAAAGACAACCTAGAGACACTATGCTTGATCCCCACTATGGAAGGACCGTAGAGCTGTCACTGTCCAGCATGTAAAATGGTGGGCATGGGACACCTGTCAGTCCTACATGCCAAAGCCTGAGGTGGAAGGCTCATGAGTTGGAAGACAGCTTGGAGTAAAGCACCGATGACCTGGGTTTGGAATTTATATGAAGGTAGAGGGGGAACTGACTCCATGTGTCCTCCGGCCTCAACGTTTGAGAACATTTTTGAAAGCTTTTTGCCTGTGAGGAGTAGGGGCTGAGGAGAGCTTCTCTGTCTGATGGAGGCTGAAGGATGAATGCTGGGGTTAGGTAGGAAGAGAGGCCTTTGACTCCCCACACAACTGTGAGGACTGCTAAACCTTTTGAGTCTCCTTAACCATGGCCTCAGCATCCACAGGCACTGGCTATACTAAGAATCCATCCATTTGGGCTTCAGAGCCTCAGCTACCTCTTCCTCCATGATGGCGGTCACCTGGCCTCTGTCTCTGTCTTCCCAAGAATGACATCTGGCCTTTCCTCTGCACTCATGAGTGGTAACGTCTTGTCTAGTGACCTTGAGACTTCAGAGATCCTCTCACTGGAGGGCCAGAGCGTGCTACTGCAAGCAACACGTGCCCGGCACACACAGGACCCTGGCTGGTCCCCAGCACCACAGAAAACCCTTGCGCTCTCCTTCCCTCCTCGCTTTACCATGCGCCCGCTGCCCTGAGCACCCTGTCTTTTTGTCATTGTGTGTGGTGCTTTATTTTGCCCCTGGTGTTTAGACAGGCTGGACTTGAATATCTTGCTTCAGCCTCACCTAGGCTTATTTACTTACATGTGCATATTTTTAAAATGTTTTTGTTGATCTTCATCTTTGGAACTACTTGTACACATGTTTTTGTCTTCAAGGACTGTGGATGCCTAGTGACTGCCGTGACATAAATCCAGGGCCACCATGACCTTGAGGAGGTCCTCCTCAGACTTTTCAGTTATGAGTTACCAAGCCTGACTTGTGGGTTTTATTTCACTTCAGTTATTATTTGCATGTGTCTGTAGGGGGTACAGGATGTTTGTGGCAGGGTGGTACCACAGCTCAGACAGGGCTAGAGGTCAGAAGACAACTTTTTAGAGTCAGTTCTCTGTCCACCTATGAATTCTGGGAGTTCAAATTGTGGTCCTCAGGCCTGGCAGCTACCCGTTTTACTGCTGAGCCATTTGCTGGCTATAGTGGGTTTACTAATAACAAGATATACATGTTCTCTTTACCTTGTTTTTCAAGGTTTTGTTGAGGATGATGTTTTTGCTTTGGAATATTTTTTATGTCTTTATTTTTTTAGATTCATTTTTATTTTTCAATTTAATAATTACTTTTAGACTCGATGTAAAAATGAGTATGGGTATGTGCAGGCTCCTGTGGAGGCCATAGGCTGAAGTTAGAGACATTGATGAGCCACTGCCATGGGTGCTGTGGATTCCATTACTGTGATAGAATACCATGGCTAAAGGCAGCACACAGAGAGGAAAGGCTTTATTTGACTTACAGGTCAGAGCCCATCATGAAAGGAAGCCAAGTGAGGGACCTGCTGGCAGGAACTGAAGCAAGGCACCGACAAACACTGCTTATTGGCCACGCTCTCTCTCTCTCTCTATTACCTGCTCTGCCTGTTTCCTTTTCCTTTTGGGGGTGGGGAAGATTGTTTTATTTTGTTGTTTTTGTTTTTCTGAAATAAGGTTTTGCTGTGTAGTCCTGGTTGTCCTGGAACTCACTGTGTAGAGCAGGCTGGCCTTGAACTCAGAGATCTGCCTGCTTCTGCCTCCCAACAACTGGGGTTAAAAGTGTGAGCCATCACACTCAGCTTCAGCCTGCTTTCTTATACGAGGCCCTCCAGTCCAGGGGTGACCCGGGCACTCCTGCATCACTCACTAATGAAGAAAATGCCTGCAGGCCAATCTGATGGACTTAGTTCCTCAATTAAGGTTCCCTCCAAATGACTAGCTTGTAATGACGAACACTACCCAGCACTAGCAGGAAGTGCTTTTAACTGAACAGCTGTCTTTATTTCGTAGTGCTGGGGTGGGAGCCAGAGCTTTCTACAGTCTAGGCAGGACTGTCCCTGCTGAAGTGCCCTCCAGCTCTCTCATACTTGTCCTTGAAGTTCAGTTGGAGACCTTTTGCTTGTCTTCGCCACCTTGTACATTTCAAGGCCCGCCCCCCACCTCTTGCTACCTTCCAGTGTGTTCCCTTCTCTAGTGGGGTCTCAGTATCATCCTGGACCTCTTCTGTGAGTGATTTATGGGGCCAGTCTGTTTCTAACTTCTACCTGGCCCACCCACGCTGAGCCAGATCAACACTGGAAACCACTGAACCACGGCACTGTGTCCTTTCTGTTCTAACACTTACCTTGACCTTCACTCTTTAGGCTACATTGGCGTGGTTAACCGAAGCCAGAAGGATATTGAGGGCAAAAAGGACATCCGGGCTGCCCTGGCAGCGGAGAGGAAGTTCTTCCTCTCGCACCCAGCCTACCGGCACATGGCCGACCGAATGGGCACCCCACACTTACAGAAGACCCTGAATCAGGTACAGTGTAGGTTTGAGCTACCATGTAGAGTGCGGCAGTCTTCACTGCAACACTGTGGCTCTAGACTTGCACCGTTCCCTCCAGCCAGTGACAAGGCTGCGGTCCACCCTGTTACTCCATGCTCAGTGTTCCTCATGACGGGGTGACTCATAAGCTGGTGCTGGGACTATTTTAATCTATTAGTGTCACTGCTGTTTTAAGTGCCACTGCAGAAATTCATTTGCCAAAAGTCTAAAGACAGTCTTGAGGTTGGTGACAGGTCAGTCAAGGCTAGAGCTAAGGGGAAAAGACGCTGCAATCTGAACTACCGAGCAAGCAGTCTTGGCCCAGCTTTTCCATGCCTCCCTCCTCTTGCCCACCAAGGAGAATAGTTGCCCCATCTGTTTCCTGGGATAGGAGTCAGTGAGGTTCTTTGTGCGCAGCACAGGGTACATACATACCTTGTGTGATAAGGAACAGTCTCCAGGGGCTCAGCGTTTCCTACAGTGGTGAAACAGTAAGAAAACCTGTAAGTGCAGACAGAGGTGGAGAGCAGACTCCCCAGTGAGGGTGTGAGGGAGGCTCTGGCCCCACGCTAGATAGAGCACCTGTCTGCAATCTACTAGTGAGGTCAGGAAGTATCGCTTAGCAGTTGAGTTCCATCTCCAGCACCACATAAATCAGTGTGGTAGTGCATCTGTAATACCACTGCTCAACTCAGGAGATCTCACTTGCACAGTTTGGGATAAATGAGAGTCTGCTTGAATCAGAAACCTGCCAGCTCCTTAGAGAAGTGCAAGGGCCATTGTCCTTAGGGAAGGAAGCTACACAAGCTATCAGGTAAGTCCCTGCTCAGATGTAAACTGGGCTGGGGTCACTGCAAGATGAAGCGCATCCCTAGAGCAACTAGGACAGGAATTGGGCAGTGTGTCCTGTAAGAAGAGGCCCAAAGCCAGAGGCCATTGGGGCTAGGCAGAGTGAGAACGGACAGGCAGGAAGGAAAACCCTCCATAGGGCCTGTGTGGGTTGGTTGGCCCCCTGGACTCCAGGGGTATTTTGTTTGTAGGGCTGTTATATGGGGCATTGGTTGTCCTTGCTCCCCTTTTAGCTCAGGATTATGGTCCACAGGTAGCCCAGCAGGTACAGCCACCTGCTGCTCAAGCCCTAGGATCTGATTTCAGTCTCCAGAAGCCATGTGTAGGTAGGAAGCAATGGACCCCATGAAATTGTCCTCTGCCCTCCACACAGGCACCCTGGCATGTGCATTTCCCATCCTCACACTGCAATAATAGGTAAATAAGAATTTTTAAAGGTCCACAGCTCTGTAAGCATCCAGCCTGCCTTGTGTGACCTGTAGCTTTCCTTGAGAATAGCAGGGCTTGGGACTCACCTCTCCTCTAGCATTGGTTCTTCAGAATCTTCTTCTATTGATGTGAATGCACTTGCTATGCTCTGACCTGGTGCTCTTGCTCAGCCCCCCCCCCTCGCCCTGCAGAGGTGCCTACATCTCTTGTCAGAGAATGCCTTTGGGCTCAGTTGGAGGGCTGTCCCAAGCCTGTACATTAGGCCTGCCATCCTACAGCCCTGGGTGTTGTCTGACATCTGCCTATGAACTTTCTGCAGCCCCTTGCACTGTTGTTAGCTCCTGTCCATGGCCTCATGCTTTCTTCTATAGTTTTGTGGCTCTTTTTTGCTTGTACCCACGGCTCTGGGTGCTCTGGATGAAGGTGGGTTGTGTTCCTTCCAGGCTTCTAGACCTGGCTACCCTCTCTGACCCTTACCTTTTATCTGCAGCAACTGACCAACCACATCCGGGAGTCACTGCCAACCCTGCGCAGCAAGCTACAGAGCCAGCTGCTGTCCCTGGAGAAGGAAGTGGAAGAGTATAAGAATTTCCGGCCCGATGACCCTACACGCAAGACCAAAGCCCTACTTCAGTATGTGGCCCCTTCCTGCCTTGCCTCTGCCTATCTGATTTCATTTTAGTCTCCATTTAGGCCCTGTCCTAAGCTAAGCTGCTTATTTGTGGGCGCGGTGTCCATCAAGACTGTTGACATTTCAACATGACATTGTCATTTGTAGGGTACATGCTCAGAAATCATGCACTTGCATTACTACAAAAAAAAAAAGGAAAAACAATCACATTTGTGTTATTCTGAATTTGTTAGTTGTCTGTGACCTGTGGCACGTAAGTTGGACACATCCATCGGAAGAGTGTATTATCTAAGCCTATAACCCCAGGCTTTGGGGGGTGGGTGCAGGAAGAAAGTGCATTATCAGCAGGTTAGGGTGCTGTTTCCAGGTCTGACAGCTCCAGGTCTGTCCCCAGAACTGACACAGTGGAAGGAGAAAATCACTTTCATGAGATCTCTGACCTCCACATGTGTGCTGTGATGCACATCCGTACATTCGGTGTTTATCCCGCAGAGAACCTGAGTTCATTCCCAGCACCCACATAGCGGCTTGTAACCACCTGGAACTGCAGCACCAGGCGATCTGATGCCCTCTTCTGTTCCTCACCCAGACACACATTCATGCAAATAAAAATGAGAGAAAAATTGTTTGAATCCCAGTGAAGTTTTCAGGACCCGAGTTTTGGGGCTCCAGTATCCATGTAGAAAGGCAAGCACATTAAGACACACTGGTAATGCAAGCAAGCACTGAATTTAGGGAGACAGGCTGATCCTTGCTCACTGGTCAGCTTGTCCTGCCAAATTGTGTTGGGTGAGAAACTGTCAGTAAGATAGGGCAGGATTTAGGAAGACACTGGACAGCTTCCTCTTGTCTGTGCAAGCGTGTATACACACACACACACACACAGAGAGAGAGACAGAGAGAGAGAGAGAGAGAGAGAGAGAGAGAGAGAGAGAGAGAAAACAAGAGACCTTATCTAATTAAAAAAAAAAAAGAAGCAAGAGAATAAGTAAATGTATTGTGTTCAGCTGAATATGGTAGTGCGGCATTTGCGTTAGCCACTTGGTAGACTGGAGGCAAAAGATTTCTTGAGCTCAGGAGTTCAAGGCCATTCCTACTTTAAAAAATAATTTGTGACATCAGGAAATCTGTAGCTCTCTCTCTCTCTCTCTCTGCACATCTTATAACCCAGAGTGTCAAGGTCCAAGGGTGATGCTGAGGAATCAGTCTCTTCCTTGCATCATTTACCCCCCAGGGACCAAACTTAGTGACAAGTGCATGTACTCATTGAACCATATTGTTGAGCACCCTTATTTCTCTTTTCTTTATGGTTACACAAACTGTTGATGTACTGTTCTTTATGGTGTCAAGCGCCCCAGTGCTCATTCTGTTAGCCTGCTCTGCATATACTCAAACTGGCTCACAGAGCAGTGCCACTCGATGGATGGAGCTTCCCCAGCTTGTCCATGGTGGGACCCTGTGGAGCTCTGTGGAGCCCCTAGAGAGTCCCTAGAGCAGTAGCACAAACTACAGATGCCCCTGACTTGTCTGGGGCTGTTGTCTTGACGTCATCGATGCAGTAAATGTACTTGAATACTGGGGAAGGGCTGGATATGGAGTCCCTGAGAACAACCAGGACGGTGGTCAGTGCTGGCCAAAGCAGCGGTGCTGGTTTTACTCATTAAAAAAAAACAACAAACAAACAAACAAAAAAAAAAAACATGTATTTATGTATTTATAGGCTGAAGAGATGGCTCAGAGGTTAGGAGCACTGACTGCTTTTCCAGAGGTCCTCAGTTTAATTCCCAGCAACCACATGGTGGCTCACAAACATCTATAGTGAAATCTGGTGCCCTCTTCTGTGTATAGGCATACATGCAGGCAGAACACTGAATACTTAATAAATAGGTAAATCTTAAAATATATGTGTGTGTATATATTAAAAAGGAAAAAGAATGACCAAACATAGTGGCATAAGTGCCCCTGTAATACTAGCACTTTGGAGGCCCAGGCAGAAGGGTCTTTAGTTTGAGGCTAACTAGGGTTAAATGAAAGGCTAGAAAATTAGCCAGTGGACTGACAAGTTAGCTCAGGGTTAACATACTTACTGCCAGGACGGATACCCTGAGTTCTGTCCCCAAGAAACACATGGTGGGAGGAGAGAACTGACTCCCACCGTACCCTCAGGCCTCAGTCATACACTGTGGCTTGTCTACCCCCAATAAATACATATAACTTTAAAATCTTTTTTAAAAGCAGTGTTTGCCATACAATTCATGCAGATAGGGCTGTGGAGCAACTTTGATCTTGGCCTTGTGCTGTTCCTTTCCTTGAAGGATGGTCCAGCAGTTTGGAGTGGACTTTGAGAAGCGAATCGAGGGCTCTGGAGATCAGGTGGACACACTGGAGCTGTCTGGGGGGGCCCGAATCAATCGCATCTTTCATGAGCGCTTTCCCTTTGAGCTGGTAAAGGTAGGTGCCCACCCTGTGCTGTGCCCTGGTTGGGAGACCTTTAAATAGACTACTGGAGAAGCAAATCTTCTAAAATGTAAAAGCAAGGTTTATTGAAAATTACAAGTTGCGACAAGTACCTCCGTCCAGCACACAGGCGTGACAGTAGCCAGAGTAGGTGCCCGCCCTTCTGCAAGCTGCGTTTTTAGAAGTAAAAATCACCAGGCTATACATCAACTGAGGTCTTAGTATGGATACAACTCTGATTAGCTCGTCTTTGGGGGGATTTTTAGATTCTTCTGTTATCTCAGCAGGCTGTGTGCCAAGGCCTTTTCTTTCCACTGCCTCCTGGGTTGGGAATTTCCAGGCTGTCTCCGGTCCTGGGATATTCCATGGTTAATTAACTGTTAGTAACCCCTAACACTCTCCTCTGTAGACCTCAGGCTTGTCTCAAAACTGGGGTCTAGAATCTTTTGCTCAAAAATGGAGATGCTTCTCTGGTTCTAAACCTGAAGGGTGCCATCAGACACCCAGACATGTTTGTTCCATCTTGTCTTTAAACCTTCTAAAGTGCCTCCTCATTATGCTGGAGGTGCTATCGGTAAATGTGGCCCGTGCTTTGTTTTCCTAGATCTCGTAGCTTAGATGCTGTGGGCAGAACAGTAGAAAGTCCATGTTTCTTCCACTGATGAGGGGAAAAGGATGCATGATGGGCAGCAAGATGGCTCAGTGGGTGAAGGCACCTTGTGCTCAAGCCTAGGACCTGAGTTTGATCTCCAGGCTGAAGCAGAGAACCAACTCCTTCTAGGTTTCCCCTGACCTCCACACATACTCAAGGCTCTTCTACAAACATGCACATACAACAGATAAAAATGATACACAACTCCGGGCTTACACCAGTCATTCCAGAGTTCTGTAAGCTGAGGAGGAGAGTGAGTTTGAAGTTATGAGGCCTGCCCACACAAAACCTTGTCTCAAAAACTGAAACAAGATCAAAACCAAAAAGCCAGGAATCCCAGCGCTTAGGAGGCAGAGGCAGGTCAGTCTGTGGAAGTTTAGGACAGCCAGTGCTACATAGGGAGATCCTGTCTCAAAACCAAACAAAGTAAAGCAAACTCTGCGTCTGTCTGTGTCCTTTTCTTTTGGGGCACTGACTGGCTCACATACATAGGTGACCGTCTGGAGGTCACTTTTTTGTTTGTTTGCTTTTCTAAGACAGGGTTTCTCTGTGCAGACCAGGCTGGCCTGGAACCCAGAGATTTGCCTGTCTCCCTGCTGGGATTAAAGTGTCCACCCCTCCCCATATCTACTATCACTGTTTTTAAGGCAAGGTCTCATTGTAGTGTAAGTAGTCAGTCATGCCCTTCTGATCCTCCTATGCTAAGCTTAGTGCACTGTGTTACCACATCCAGTTATTCTTGGTTGTGAGTGGGGCCTCAGTCTTTGTGCATACATCGTAAGAACTCAACCAGTAGAGCCATAGCCCTGGTCCAGCCATACTTTTTTCCTTTTTTTTTTTTAAATTTATTTTGTTTCCTTGACAGAGTTTCTCTGTAGCTTTGGAGCCTGTCCTGGAACTTGCCCAGTAAGCCAGGCTGGCCTTGAACTCACAAGGATCTGCCTGTCTCTACATCTGCCCCTCAAGTGCTGGGATTAAAGGTGTGTGCCACCACCACCTGGCCCAGCTGAACTTTTTCTGAGATAGGATCTCTCACCAACCTAGAACTTATCTAGTAGGTTAGGCTTGCTGGCTGGAAAGGCTTTATTTTATTTTATGTTCATGAGTGTTTTGCCTGATGTACATACAGTTGCCTGCAGAAGCTGAAGAAGCCCTGGATTCCATGGAACTGGAGTTATGGCCAGCTGTAAGCCACTATGTGGGTGCTGGCTTCTTTGCAAAAGCAGCCAGTGTTCTTAATGCTGAGCCATTTCTCCTACCCAGTTCAATGGGGTATCATCTGGTTGTGTGTGCTGTATCTATGTATTTAGTGTGCAGAGGTCAGAGAACAGCTTTCAGGAGTTGATTATTCTTCCCTTCTATCTACCACATGGATGCTAGGGTCCACTCAGGTCATAAGGCTTATGGCAGGCACCCTACTTATTGAACCATCTCTGTGACCCTCAGTTTTTAATTTTGAGCTGGTAGGTCATCTTGGTTAAATGCAATCATGAACAGAATAAACTGTCCCAGAATCTGCTTATGCTGTGAGATGACCCTGGGATTCATTCCATGCATTTGGCTTGTTTCATTTCAGATGGAGTTTGATGAGAAAGATCTACGACGAGAGATCAGCTACGCTATTAAGAACATCCACGGAGTCAGGCAAGTCACATGGGAGATCCCCATGTTCTCTTTCCCTCCTCCCGTGGGGGCCCCTCAGCCTTCTGAGTCCCCTCTAGTAAGGCCTTGAGAAAGTCTTTGGTAGTTTTCAGTATTTTCAGTACTACATAAACATCTTGGTCTCCGGGGACATAGAGAGGGTATGTGTTGGCTCTGTGTGACTGTCCTGGATCTCTTGGCTGCTTGTGCTCTCTGGATGAAGTGCATAGATTAGTGTGACCTTCTTTTACCTGTGATCTATAGTGATGAGAGGTGGGGTGGGAACAGAGTCGAGCTGTGCTCACGGGAATCTGGATCTTGTGTCATATGGGTCACTTATGAGCCTCTCAGTGTCCCCCTTTAATTACAGTTCCTGAAGTGTACCCAGTTCTCTACCATCTCGAGGTTCTGGGGTCACCTTGAGAGCTCCTCCTCAGTCAGGGACTGTGAGGCATCCCACCCCCAGTTTTGATGGGATGGCCTTCTAGGTCAGGGATGTAGCCGTGCTTAGAAAGTGGCCGGCAGCCCTTTGTTCCTCTCTGACTTATCTTTCCCTGCTTCCCCACTGGGTCTGGACCTTTGTAGAACTGGGCTCTTCACGCCGGACTTGGCGTTCGAGGCCATTGTGAAAAAGCAAGTGGTCAAGCTGAAAGAGCCCTGTCTGAAATGCGTGGACCTGGTTATCCAGGAGCTTATCAGTACAGTTAGGCAATGCACCAGCAAGGTACCGAGCGCGGACACAGGGCCGCAGGCTTGGTATCAGGCCCCAGGTTACCTCATTTCCAAGAATTCTGAAGGGCTGGGAATGTGTCAGTCTGGACCCAGTCAGGAGGGAGTGGGGGAACACTGGGCTTCTGAGAACCAGCTAGGAGAATGACAGGCTTCCTGGGACCCTGATACCAAGCCCAGCATGCATATGGTGGAATGGGGTATCATCTGGCTGTGTTGCTTTGCTGCTTGCTAGGGAAGCAGATCGGGGCTCCCCGCCTGAGCTGTTGGAGGCCAGCAGCTCCTGAAGCTCACATGCCCTCCTTGATAAACGACAAGTGCCTGGCTTCTCTGGACCAGTCACTTCTCTGTACCCAAGGCACTGACTGGAAAGAGCATTAGACTGGTGATATAATGAGAACCCAGTGGCCCTGCCAGCTTTTGCTGTACCCTATGCTGTCCTTGGGAGATTGATACTCAGTCCTCCTGGTCATGAGGACCTGTACCCCACTCTTCATGGGCAACTGTCTCCATTCTGACCAACCCACCAGGCTCCTCGGGAAGGGCTATTTCTCAACAGTATACTCTTGCTGAAGTGCTTGGCGTGGGAAGAGAGGGCATGTGCTTGGAGGACCTCAACGTCTCCAGCTCTGAAATGGCAAAGACTTTCTGCTTGATCTGCCTGTTTGAAGGGAGCAAAGTCCCCATTTGCTTCCTCAGCTTCTCCAGTCAGAAAACAGAGCAAAAGAAAAAACAAAACAAAAAACAGCCAGGCAAGGACTGGGTTAGGGTAGGGTGAGTTGGCAGAGTGCTTACTTGCACAGAGCTTGGGGCTCCATGTTTAGCATCACATAGACCAGTTGTGGTGGCTCATACTGACCCCAGTACTCAGGAATTGGAAGTAGGAAGATGAGGTCAGGTCATAGGGCAGGTTGGAGGCTAGCATGTGCTGCCTGAAACCTTTTCAAAGCCCAGAACCTAGAGTGGCTGCTGGCTGTCATCCTAGGGGCCATTGTCATAGACGCGACTGTTGAGGACCTTTGGCCCTATGATGACAGTGTCTTGTAGCACTTAGTCTTGAACTGTAGTTTAGCCTTCAGCTCTCCCAGGCCTGGCTGATCTCAAGCAGCTTCTAAGACATACATGGGTGCAGGCTTTTCTGCGCATGCACTAACCGGCTCATTCTTGTTTCTTCTCTCTTTCTCTCTCCATCTCCCATCCTGTGTGTGCATTTGTGCGTGTGGCCTGCACTACCCCTGGGTGTCTCTCAACCTCGTCCCGCCCTTCTCCACATGACCCAGGACGGGGCTCTTCACCCCCGACATGGCCTTTGAAGCCATCGTGAAAAAACAGCTTGTAAAACTCAAAGAGCCGAGTTTGAAGTGTGTTGACCTGGTGGTATCGGAGCTGGCCACGGTCATTAAAAAGTGTGCTGAGAAGGTAACAGGCCTTGCTCCTCCTGTCCCTCATCATTTCTTCATCGGTATCAGCCCTCAGCATCTGGACAGTCCCTCCAGGGAACCCCTACTAGGCACACTTGTCACCATCCCCTTCAACTGCCACCTTAGACTCTGTAGGGCAGACCACTCACCTGCTCACCTTCTCAATTTGGGGTTCAGTGGAGTTACCTTTGACATGTCCAAGCACAGTCACGTCTGTGAAGCAGTTCCCACTCCGAGGTCCCATCCTCTTTCCACTACCGTGTCCACCTGCATGTTCTCTGTTCCAGCTGGGGAAGGTGTGGCTCACTATCCTAGAGGGGGTCTGAAGACTGGCCAGATGGCTTCTGAATTCACAGTAATCTGGGGACAGTTTCCAGCAAGGGGTACTCTGAGCTCAGTGACCTAGATGCTGCTTCTGTTACCCTGCAGCAGGCACCATGCTCATTTGAAGGCTCAGTGAGCGCCATCAGTCTGCCTTGCCTTCACCTAATACTGGGCGGGAGGGGCATGTCTGGCACCTAGGTGACCAAAATGACTCACTTTCTCTGCCACTTTCCACCTCCAATTGCTGGCTTTGCAAAGCGGCACTCAGCATGCACGGCCACCCTCTCCTGTTTTCCGCTCCACCTGCCTCCAACTGGCCTGCTCTTGTCTCCCAGCTGAGGAGCTGGCAGACAGGAGCAAAGTGGGGACCTGGTGGCCCCTCATTTCCTTCCCTGTTTCATCCTTGCACTTGGTTTATGTTTCTTTCTGGCCTGGCCATGGAGACCTTGCCAGCTGAGCCCTTCTACTTGTCCCCAGCTCAGTTCCTACCCCCGGTTACGAGAGGAGACAGAGCGAATCGTCACCACCTACATCAGGGAGCGAGAGGGGCGAACCAAGGACCAGGTACTGTACCATTAGCTGTTTCCTTTTCCTCATCTGCTCATTGTAGGAAATAGTAAGAGTATAATTGGGTGAGGTTATTGTTTTTTTATTATAGTTGTTCATTTCAGATGTGTGTGGAGGACAGAGGAGTTGGGTCATTCCTTCTCTCTTTGTGTAGAAGTTCTGGGGGTCAAACTTAGGTCACCAGGCTTCCAAAGCAAGCCTCTTCACCTGCTGAGTGATTTTACCAGCCCCAAAGATGCATTCTGAGGTCTGGGACCATGGCTTAGTTGGTATAGCACTTGCCTAGCATGTCGGAAGTCCTGATTTCCATGCCTAGCACCCTGTAAACAGGGCATGATGGTGCACGGTTATCATCCTACCACTTAGGAACTGAATCTCATACCTACTGATATAGCAAGCACTAGCCATGTTCTTGGTAAACAGACATGCTGGTCTCATGCATATAATCATAAAATAAAATAAATAAATAAATATGACATGGGACCTCATTACAGGTGCTTAAATGTAAACTAGTGTAAGTGTCCATGTTGTGTCTGCTCGTTTCTTTGCTAAGAGTTTCCCTGCAGCACCCTTACTGTTGATGGCTAAGAAACTGGCTTCTTTGTCCTTCAGTCTTTGTTTAGTGCTGGGTCTCTTAGATGAGCTTCTGTGGCCTGGAAATGAGGTTTTGGTGCAGACACCTGTCACTACAGTATGAAGAGTCTGAAGCAGGACAGTCAGGAGCTCATAGCCAGACAGACTGCACTGCATAGTGAGACCATCTCAGAATAAAAGCAAGAGCACAGGAGCTGGAGAGATGGCTCAGAGGTTAGGAGCACTGACTGTTCTTCCAGAGGTCCTGAGTTCAAGTCCCAGCACCCACATGGTGGCTCATAATCATCTATGATGACATCTAGTGCCCTCTTCTGTATACTGTATACATAGTAAATAAATAAATCTTTAAAAAAAAAAAAAAAAAAGCAAGAGCAGATCGCTTCCAGTTCCCAAATTATGGCACAGAGACTTATTATTAATTTTGAAAGCTTGGCCAATAGGTTAGGTTTGTTTCTAACTAGCTCCTATGACTTAAAATAACCCATTTCTGCAAATTTACTTTTGGCCTCATAGCTTTGTTACTTTCACTCTGTACTGCCCAGGCTGCTGTCCTGTTTCTTCAGTCTCTGCCTTTAGACTTTCCCCATCTCTGCCTTTCTTCCCAGCATCCTCTCTGCCCCCCAAATCCTGCCTAGCTATTGGCCATTCATTCAGCTTTTTATTAAACCAATCCACCTGACAAATCTTCACAGCGTATAAAGAGATTATTCCACAACATTGAGTTTTACCCCCGCATCTCACTTGAGATTGCTCAGGACTTAGAGGCAGGAGGATCAGGAGTTGAAGGTCCTTCTTGGCTATGTGTCGAGTTAGATGTCTGTCATCTTGGGTTCCATGAAACCCTGACTCCAAAGAAAACAAACACAAAGTCAGAATAATGCCCCACCAGAAACATGAGCACTTCTGCTTGGTTTCCATCATCACTCATGAGGCTGCTGCTGTTCATCTTATGCACACAGTCTTTGGTGCACCACTATGGACACTGCCAGGTTTCAACTCAGAGCTATGGAGGACAGACAGCATTTGGGCCTTACAGAGCCAGCTTCAAGGACTCTGCACACAACACCCAGCCCTCCCCACCAACCTCCTAGGCCTATGTACTTTGTCTTGCTTATTAGTGAGGACCTAAGGCACATTGACCAGGGACCAGTGGAAACCTTTTGGGGAGCCAGAGCCCCTCTCCTCAGACAGCGTGGCCTGTCCTTAATAGGGTGGGGAAGCTGCCTGATCCAGTTGATGTCCGTGGAGCAACCTCAGCCTGTGCAAGCCAGGACCAGAAACATCCCAGCAGATAGGGGACTAATAGGGTTGGCAATGGGCTAGCTGAGGCAGCTCTGTCTGCCAGACTTGAGAATGCAACCTTCCCACGTGTGGGTGTGTGCGGGTGGGGCTTCCTCCCAGTGATTGGACTTTACTGCCTATGGTACTGGGTCTCTTTCCTCTGCCTCTCCCTGAACCCATAACCCAGTCTCACTTTTTAAAATTTATTTTATGGGAATGACTATTTTGTTTACATGTATGAATATATACCACCTGCATGTCAGGTGGCTGTAGAGGCTAGAAGAGGGCAGCAGATGCCCTAGAACTGCAGTTATAGATAGTTAGTTAGGAGACACTGCTGGGAACCGAACCTGAGACCTGGAGAAGCAATAAAGGCTTGTAACCACTAAGCAGTCTCTCCAGCCCCGAGCCTTACTTTTAATTTTACATAATTGATATGTAAAGTATTATATAATTGAAAACAGGGCTATGCACGAGCCAGATGTGGAGACGCACTTTTTTTTTTTAATCCCAGCACTTGAGAGGCAGAAGCAGGTGGTGGCTTTCTGAATCTCTGAGTTCAGAGCTAGCCTGATCTACAGAGTGAGTTCTAGGACAGCCAGGGCTACACAGAGAAACATTGTCTCAAAAACCAAAAAGAAAGAAAGAAAACAGAACAACACATTACCCTTGCTGGCTTGAACTCAGAATGCAGCTGTGAATGTTTGGTTTTTGCCCAAGACTTTCTTTCCGTGGAAGTTCAAGTCCCAAAGAGGGATTATAGCGTGGGGGAAACACAGGAGTGGACACGAAACACCTTTTATACTTTGGGGGGGGGCATTGAGTGGAGTGTGGCTTGAGAGGGCTGAGGGGTCTAGCATTGACCTTGACAATAGGCACCGGTCTGTGTTAATAAAGGGCCCCACGTTCCTCTGCCAGAGGTAAGGTAAGGAGAGTGGCTGCCTTAGCAAGCAGGAGCTTCCCTCGAGACCCCGATCCAATGCCTGAGCTTGGGCAAAGGATTCCTTCCTTCCGGGGACCAGACACTTCACTACAGTGTCTCAGCTTTACTCCACCCTCTTCAGAAGGGAAGGTCCTCACGTCCTGCTCTTCTCCCATGTACCGCACATTCTGATTTCTCTGGTACTAAGTGAGCTCTTGCCCTTCGTGGCCACAGGGCTCTAGGTCTAAATTTTAAGTATTTCATCCTTGGGGGCTGGAGAGATGGCTCAGCGGTTAAGAGCACCGTCTGCTCTTCCAGAGGACCCGGGTTCGATTCCCAGCACCCACATGGCAGCTAACAACTGTCTGTAGTTCCAGTTCCAGGCAAACACCAAGGCAAATAAATAAATAAATAATAAATAAAGTTTTAAAAAAAAAAAAAAAAAAAAAAAAAGTATTTCATCCTTGGGATCAAATGTGTTTAGTAAATCTCTAACATCCTGTCCTTGGTGCTTGGAGTCACTGGGGTGCAAGGGGACTACTCCTGGTTCTTTAGTGGCAGGGATTTTTTTTTTTTTTTTCAAGAATTATTTTGTTTAGAGAGGCTTCAATTGTACACATTTTTATTCTTTACCAAAGCTTGCACAAAATTTCCCAAAAGGAAAGTCATTAATATTGGGAATCATTAAAGATGAAAGTGAAAATGTACTGGAGAAGTGTGGTCTGCAATGTCAGAATCCTAGAACATTGCCAAGCAGCAGTGGTCACCATGGGGCCACAGCAGTTTGTGTTCAGTAGAATAAATACACATACTGTCATGAAGCAGGCATATACTTTTCAGTTGGAGGGTAGCACTAATGACATCAAAGGCTACTCTGAAGTCATAGTGCATTGTGATTGGAAGCTGGCTCAGGTGCATCTCAGTGATAGAGTGTAGCTTACCATATATATAAGGTCCTGACTTCCAACCCCATACCAACGAAAGAGGAAAAAAAAAAAGAGAATGAACCCTAAGTTACATTCATAACTTAGTAGCATTAGGCCCCAGATTGCAGGCCAGTCAGGGGTCAAAGGAAGACATTAGTTCTTGTGATCAGCCCTCAAGGCTGTACCCTTGACCATCACATGGGGCTACCAGAGGCTGTTGCCGTAGCCCAGTCTTCCTGTGGGGCTCTTTCCACTGACAGATCTAGCCTTGTCCTGGTGATCCAGCCTTTCTGCTGAGCTCCTGCCTAGGAAGGCTATGGGAATGCAGCAAATGTGCCTGCTGCCCTCTGTGTGTGTGTGTGTGTGTGTGTGTGTGTGTGTGTGTGTGTGTGCAGAAAGCACCCTGCTTACTACTGCCTTCCTTGCTGTGCTGTACTCTATACTCACAGCCACCCCGTCTTTCCTCTAGATTCTTCTTCTGATTGACATTGAGCAGTCCTACATCAACACGAACCATGAAGACTTCATTGGATTTGCCAAGTACGTACTCACAGCAGTGGCACTGGGGCAGTGCCCATTACCACCCCAGCACCAGAGTGTCTGTCTGTCTGTCTGGTGGGTTTGCTGGGCAAAGTGCAGAGACATTAGAGAGTGCCTTGAAGCTTTTTAGGGCTAATCATGGCTTCTGTCACAGTGTCCTCACTCAGCAGGCTATCTGTGGACATCTCAGGGGAGGGGGCGGCCATCCAGGTTCACAATTCTGCAAGACTTCTGAGAGCCTTTCATGGGCCAACACATGTGTGAATCCTGGCCTTTTCACAATCAGAGCACCTCACACAATCTGCTTTCCACTATATATACACTATAGATTTCAAACCAGAACCTTGCCCTAACAATTTGTCTCCATTGTTAGCATGCTTGCCAAGGACACACGCGGTCCTGGGTTAGACCATGGAAACCAAGTGTGGTATCTGGTGTATTGGTCCTGGGTCAATCATTAGCACTGGACCAGCTAAGCAGACTTGAATGCCACTGGGGGTGTTTGGGTGGCTCATGTGGGCTCTCTTAGCTGTGGTTAACAGAACACCACCACACACCAAAAGCCATCTTCCTTTATATAGTATTTAAAGCCATCTATCCACTACTGGTGTACTTTCATGTCAGGTCCACCTGCCCACGGGAATTTCCTATATAGAGACAGGTGGGACAGTATGTTCAGGGCTCCTGGAAGTCCAGAGGGTGGCTGTGGTGTCTGACCTTAGGGTTCTGGAGACCTCTGGACAGAGAGGGCCTGCTGTGCATATGGCTTGACCTGTGTGGCGGTGCTCCGGACATAGTTAATGAAGCATCTGTTCTGGGTTGGACACATGCAGCTAAGGGAAGTGAATGAATGAATGATCAGAGCTCTTCCCTGACTACAGGTAGTCTCGAACCCTAGCTGGGTCATTTCTTGCCTGCGGTGGGCTGCACTCAGGTGCTAGTGAAGGCAGCCTCTTGAAGTCTCTCATGGACAGCAAGTGCCACCCTCATTAGCTGCTGCCAGTTCCCTCACCTCAGTGTCTCTGCTTCTCACACTTGATCCGCAGTTCCTTCTCACAATCTCTCCTGTTTTTCCTTTGACCACTCCACTTGTTTCTCTGGATCCGGGGCCTTCCCACTTACCCAGCTGTTACTATACTGAGGAGCTGGTCACAGGGTGGGTATTGCCTGCTGTGTGCCTTTCTTCCTGGTGTGTGACTTGGGGTGCCCTCCACGGGGTGTTCCAGGAGCCCCTGGATTACAGCAGAGCCGCTCCTTCAGCCAGGGCCCCAGCCAGACCTGGTGAAGAGGAGAGCGGGTAGGATCCTGGAGTGTGTGCCTATGCAGGGCACACAAGTCAGGCAGAGAGTGGAAGGTTGAGGATAGCAGCGACAGCATGAGGGATGAGACCTGGAGAGACCCTCTCGAAGAAGCCATGACAGCAATGGCTGGGAAGGAGGACCAGGAGGCAGGGCCACTAGCCAGCTGGCAGCCACATTCCTTCTATCAGGAGGATCCTGTGGCTGAGAAGAAGAATTTAGATTACCTGCTATGGTACCCAAAGTTTCTGTTAGGCTGTCACCGTCTTTGCTTCTGGGAGCCATAAAGCCCTTAAGATGCACCACATCTGGGCCCTTATTTCCACACATCCTTACAGTGAGCGATGACTTAGTTTGGTCTCACTTCCGACAGTATGGATCATGCTTCTTCCTTTGCTTCATGGGCCTAGGCTCCTGACAGCTTCAAAACAGGGCAGACTCGGCCTAGAGGAAAAACCCTGAGGGCTGCTAATGTGGCCCCTAATGTTGGTAGAGTACTTGCTGAGCACCAGATTCAAGGTACATGATAGCACACACCTCTATCATCTCACCACGAGAGAGGTAGAGCAAGATGATCAGTTTAGAGCCATCCTCTGCTACCTACCTATGTGACCTAGAAGACAGCTAGGACCATAGCAGACCCTCCCTGGGGGCAGGGGGGTGGGGTGGGCAGTAAGCTGGCTTAGCAGGTAAAGGCGTGCCAGAGAAATGGCCCAGAGGGTGAGAGCAGGTAAAGTTGCTCGGAATACGAGCCACATGACTGACCAGTTAGATCTCCATGTGCACAATAACGGGCCTCCCTCCCCTAAACAGTTAACAGAAGTTTAAAGATAGAACCAGCCCTGACCATAAGCAAGTCGGGAAGGTCACGGATGGAGTTCTACATCATTTCTTAGTTTTCTAGGCCTTACTAGTCTGGAGGAAGGAGCTCATCCCCTCCCTCCACACTTAGCCTGTCCAGCAGCTGACTGAAACTTTGTTGCTGGTTTTAGGCTCCCTGTGTAGCCACCTGAACTCATTAGGTGGCTCAGGTTAGGCTCAGGTCATGCTCTGGGTGCCTTAGCTTCCTGTTTCCTGGGGTTGCTAGCCTGCACTCTTAACTACCACTTGAGACTCAGCTGGTTTGCAGTATAGACGGAGCCTCAGAGCAGCTAGCTAGAAGTGAATGCAGGTTGCGTTGCTGTTATCTTGTGCACTTTTCAGCTAGAGCAGTAAGATGGGGCTGGCGACATGACACAGCCCTAACCCTAACCCTAACCCTGGGTTCTGTTCCCAGCACCCACATCAGTGGTCACAGCACCTGCAGCTCCAGCTCCGGGGGATCCAGTGCCTCTGGCCTGCCTCCGGGAGCACATGCACAGGTGGCTGTGTAATTGTCAGAACAGTGCATATATCAAACCAATAAGGAGAAGGAAGTATAATGGCCTGCCTGGCAGGCCTGGGTGCAGAGTGCTTACCTAGCGTATACAAAGACCTGTGTTCCAGCCCCAAGCATGTCTTAAATTAGGTGTGGAGGCACTAGGTTGGCAAAAGGCAAGAGGATCGGGAGTCAAGTTCATTGTAGGCTAGGGTTGGAGGCTAGCCTGGACTACTTGAAGCCCTATCTCAAAACACATTATAAACCAAGTGCATAATGCCAGCATTTGGAAGGCTGAGGCAGGCAGATCTCTATCAGTTACTGGCCAGCCTGGTCTACATAGTGAGACCCTGTTGGGAGAGAGAGAAAAGGGAGGGTCTGTGGGCCTGTGGGGGAGAGCTAGCCCAGCGTGCATGAAGCCTTGCATTTGGTCTGCTGCATCACCCTTTAACAGTGTGTGTGTGGGGGGGAGTGGCTGTTGATGAGGAGACATGCAGAAGTCTCCTGTAATGGGTTCGAGGAGTTCCCGGCTTGAATCAGAACCTTTGGCCACTTCCAGAATAATGTGGGGCCGGTGGTGGGAGAGAACTTAAGAACCCTCAGGTGTGCTGTGCTCAGCCCCCTGGAGCTGGCTCCCTCTTCCATTTCCCCTGCATCTCACACCTGCTCTTTGACGCTTTAACTTCCGTTGACTTGTGGGAACGAGCTGGGGCTTCTGGGGTGGCCGTGAGTTTTAGAAGCTGGGGCTAGCCAGAAACAATTTTCTTGTTTTATGTACTGTAGCTGTCCTCTGCATATAGGGATCATGTCCTTACCTCCAGCCTCAGTGGGTCAGTGTGTTCCTGGGGAATACACCCCAGCCTGGGCCACCAGGGCCTCTCCGCTCCTCCTTCCCACATGTCATCTGAATGTGCCTTCTCTGCTTCTGTTACAGTGCCCAGCAGAGGAGCACGCAGCTGAACAAGAAGAGGGCCATACCCAATCAGGTAGCTCCCCTGCCTCAGCTGTCATTCTCTTCTGGAGACAGGAATGCACTGAGCCCAGGAATAGCACTTGATACGGGAACTAACCCTTATTACCAAGCCAGTCACCCCATCAGCCTCTAGCCCACACAGATATTAGAGCCGTGGCTCTCACAAGGCCTCGGGGCAAATTCCATACCCACAGGCTCATCTAACATCCAAGGGGAAATTAGAGTTGACCTTCAGAGCAGGGGCTGTGTGGTAGTCCCCTGAGATGTGTGCAGGTAGATTGTGAATCTGTAGGGAGAAGCTACGGAAGGTGCCGCAGGTAGCTCAGGAAAGGTGAGGTGGTTTGGATTTCACTCCCGGAGAACCCCCAAGTTCCCTTTACATCTCACCCAGCTTCAGAGGCCTTGCTTATTTATGGATGGCTTCATAAATACCAGTATTAGTGTCTAGGTGGGCTTTCTCTGTCCAGTTTCTGCCTCTGTCCTCAGCCCTTCCCGTGTCAGGCTGGAGTGAGAGTGGGGTGCTGTGCTGTATTATCTTGCACGATTTAGAGCCAGATTGGGGAGAAATGTAACAATTGCATGATTTTGAAAATTTTTTTTTTTTTGCGCTTGCCATAGGTAGTTTATATGTTGTTGCTTTTCTTTGTTTTGAAGAAGATAATGAATTAAATATTAACACCATGAATATAATTAATAGCATGTAATTTTTTCTTTTGCTGTTTTTTGTTCCTCTGCTCCTCTTTCTTCTGTCATTGTGCTATTTCCCGCTTTCTCTCCATCCCTTCACATCCTGTCCTCCTCCTCCTCTTTCTTGATTGACCCACAATCCTAACTGCGTTTTCAAAGGGGGAGATCTTGGTAAGTACCTGCTTAGTGTGGCAGCTGACTCAGAGAGTCTAGTAGTAAAGGCGGCCCACCCACCCTTCGCCCTCTACTCAAAAAACTAAAAACGAACTAACCTGGGCGCACGTGTCACTGCTGGCCCTGGACCTCTTGTCCTGGGCATCTGTCTGTTGCTCTCACAAAAATACTAACCCAATTGCACCTTCCTGGGAGGCACTCTTCTCTGGCTGGTTCCTAGCAGGTTCTCTGGTGTCCTATATAGTTCAGAGATGGCAAATACGCAGTTCACACATAGCCTCCTCGGCTTCCTAGTCATGAAGATTTTTCTCAGCTCCTGCTCAGCATTCATTCTTGATGCTGCCCACCCTTGCCCTTTCTGCCCCCGTGTAGACACTACTGATTTACCAGAGAGCATGTGCTGTTACCACATGTGGAAATTTGCCCTTTCTGTACCTGTGCCAGACATGACTAGATGATCCAATGCTCTTTGCTGTCATTTTCCTCCACAGTGAGCCTGGGGCAGACATTGTTAATCAATCCAGGCATTCTTTCTTAATATGCATACCATCAGTTCCCCCATTCTGTAGCTGTTGTGACTGATTGTAGTAATTTTTTTCTTCTAATTTCTCCATGTGATATCCTACACCTGTACCCATGAATGGGCATAAATAATCAGGTTGACTCTAGCTCACTGCCTCCATGGCACACAGGATGATTAGTGGTTCAGCCTCATTCTTCCCTTTTTCTTATCCATTGCCTGGGACACACGTGACTGATTGATCCCAGCACTCTGTTCTGTGGAGCTCAGAACGGTGACTGTCCTCCTGGGCAGCCCACCCCCCCAGTCAGTTGTTTGTCGTATTTGCCATCCTAACTGTGGGTAACTCATCTTCCCTTTGTCAAGGGCTGGGAGCTGAGGTGTCAGGCAGGGCAAGGCCCAGCCCTATTGAGAGCTCATTCTAGGAACTTCTTGCAGGCAGCTTGGCCCCCTAGCAGGCCCCTTTCTCTAGAATATTCTCCTACCCCTTTCACTGCCCTCTGCAAAGATATTCTTGGGGTTTGGAGCCTTTGCAAAGGTTGAGCCAGTTCGGTGCTGCTGGTGAGCAAAAGCAGGCTGGGTCAAGGTTGAAAGCTGGGCCGGTGTTAGAGAAGAGGACCAGGGACAAATCATCCTCAGGCCCAGCAAGTCATTCTAGTACTGCCTCTGCACTCTGGTCCAGATGGCCATTGTTCCTACCTGATTCCATGCTCCTGGTCACAAGGCCATGAACATAGCGAGTCATAACCTCTGGGGGGCCCAGGGCCACACTTGGTCTTCACCCAGGGAGGAGACCAGCATGGCTCCTCTGAGCCCACCTTGCTGCCCAAGCCACCAGGACAGGCCCTCTGTTCTGTATGCCTGCATGCCTGTCACTGTGTGTCCCAGAAATGGGGACCCCAGCTGCCTCTCATGTTGCCACACCTCTGCCCTTCTTCCTTGTCACCCCAGGTCCTTGGGTAGGGGTGACCTGGGTTCCCAATCTGCCTTGGCGATAAGGAAGCACAGTCTTCTCTGTTCCCTGGAGTCAGTCAGTCAGTCTGTATCTGTATTCATTGGGCGGGAGTTGTGTCTCAGACTGCACTGGTGTATCCACACAGGTAGGGGCCTGGAAGGGAAAGGTGCCTTGGGGCCTCTTGCCATCCCATGTGCCCTGAAGCCCGGTCAGCCCCTCTGGCTCCCCTTACTCTTAGTGGAGGCAGCTGGGCAAGACCCCCAAGGGACAATGACACATCTGTTACGCAGAAAGAACAGAGATGTTACCCTGTGGGATTACTCTTCTTGGGGCACAGTGGCAGTATGGGCCCAACTTTCTCTCTCTTGGTTGACATGAGGTAAATGAATCTAAGTTCAATAAGCCCTTCAGGCTGGGCCAGCACTAAATGAAAGGGCCCTCTACCCACTACTGACAGGATAGAACACAGCTACAGGGTGCCAGCCTAGGTGACCTGGGGTCAGGGGTATTCCTGGAATGCTAACCCTCCAGAGCTGAGCCCAGGCCATGTTGGAATGAATCAGTGTGTGTCAGTCACTCTGTTCCTAGCATGGACACCATCATCTCCCTGGGCCTCCAGGCATCTCTAGGAGTCTGAGGTCTCTTGACATTCCAAGGAGGAAGAAATTTGTCCCCTCAGCATTAATGAGGGATGTCAGTGACTACTTATGCCATTCCCAACCCAAGAAGGCACTTCAGTAGTTTACAGGGATCCCTGAAACTTTAGTGGCTGCTGAAGCCTTCATGGTCCGCAGCTTGGAGCCCACAGGTGCCCACTGTGGCAGGGTAGGTGGGTACAGGTCCTGTTTAGGTTTGGCAGCTCTGCAGGCAAACAGGATAAAGAAGGGGAAGGAAGGGCCTTGACTCCAGGCCCCAGAGAACCTGTTTATGTTCTTCTGTCCCACCCTCCCTGGGCTCCCAACGCCGACATCCTCAACTCTCAGTGGCTATGCACAGCATTTGCTCTGCAGCCTGGCTCAACCTTACTGCCAAAGCCCCATGCATCCCTGCGGCCACCTCTGTGTGCTTTCCGCTGTCCCCAGAATCCCCAGGTCAGGAGGTAGGGGCTCAGGCCTCCATGTGCCTCCATGTGTCACGGGGATCACAGAGACATGAAAACGTGGCCCCCCAAATCTGCCCGCACCTGGCAGTCAGGTGAGTCCCCAGGCTGGCCTGGCTTCTATCCCCACCCAGATGACAGATGTGGCCCAGTGAGCCCTTTCCATGGGACATCTCCCAGCCCAGACCCCTGTGCTGTTGTACATAGAACAGTACACTTGCTGTGCTTGAAGCCAGCTGGGACATGGCCCCAGTTGGTTGACCCTTTCAGGGTCTCTGGAAATAATCCTCTGGGCTGCTGGCTTTGTCCTCAGCTCTTTGGGTGACACTGTCTCTCTAGCACTGGTCACCTGTGCACAGAAGAGCTCATAGGAATGTGCTCTCTTTGTGGGTCAGCCCGGCAAGGGAATGATGGTCAACTCATGGTATGGGTTGTCTATCCACGCTTCTCTGCTTACTTTGATTCACGAAAATGCAGTTTTGTAATGTCATATTCCAAATGACCTACCCCTCCCACTCTCCCAGCCTCCTGGCCTGAGTCCCATGCCATTCCCAGGACATACATTTTGTTTTGTATGTCACTCAGATTGCCCTAACCACAGAGGGACTTCTAGGGTCCCAGCTCGAAGTTTTGTCCCTGCACTAGTGATTTGCTATCTGTCTGACTGTATCTCCATCCATCCCCACACCTGTCCCAGCTCTCTGTTTGATTCTAAGCTGGGATTGCTTGGGTTGATATGGAGCTAGGATTCTGGTTTGGGACTGGAGGTATCCTTGCCACAGAAGCAGGCTTCCATCCTTTCTGGGGACGGAAGGATGGATGGGGCAGCAGGCTGTCCTCACTACTAAGATGAGTCCTCCCCACCAGGTGATCCGCAGAGGCTGGCTGACCATTAACAACATCAGCTTGATGAAGGGCGGCTCTAAGGAGTACTGGTTCGTGCTGACGGCCGAGTCCCTGTCTTGGTACAAGGACGAGGAGGTGAGCAGTCGGGGACAAGGGTGGCTTGATGAGGTGACTCCAGAGCTAATTTACTTCTCTTGTCCAGCACTCATTTGTTCCCTGTCACTTGAGAAAGGTAGTTAGTCCCACTGGGGCACAGTGGCACACTGAGATGTCTGCACTAGGAAGGAGTACGGGTAGCCTGGGATATGTAGTAAGTTCCAGATCTGACCAGGCTGCATAGAAGGTGCCTGTCTCCAGGCCTGGGAGCAGACAGTTCGTGGGTGGAATGCTTGTCCTGCCACAGAAGACCTGACTCCTAATCCAGAACCTGTGTGCAGTGTGTGCTCATAGTCTCAACAGGGAGGGCAGATAGGGCCTGCCAGCCTGCTAGGCTTGCCACCTTGACAACGGTCCAGGCAAATGAGAGAGAGGCCTGTCTCAAAAAGTCAGAGGGTAGCACCTGAGAAATAACATAAACCAGGCATGGCGCTCCATGCCTCTGATACTAACACTCAGGAGCAGGAGTTCTGCCATCCTTCAGGACATAGCTTCAGTACATTCAAGGGTAGCCTTGATTGCATGAAATTTTATCATGCCTACATTTATCTATGAAGGGTGAACCATGGCCTGAGTTTCCTACCACTGTTACGGAAGCTGAGAGGGCATCTAGTCCCAGCATGCACTCTAGTGGTTTGGATCAGCAGTCACCTCTGTAGGTCTTCCAGCCACCATATAAGAGGGACCCTGTCACCAGCACTGTACTGGCGGTGTGCTGGGACTTAAGCATGGTGGGGCACGTGTGACATAAAACCTTTTCCTGCACATTTCATTGTCCTGCCTTAGAAGCTGACCAGCTGGTGTCCTGGCTCCTGAAATGGTCTAGGGACCCTCAGTAGCAAGGCCAGACTTCTCTTGCCTTTAAAAAACAAGACAACTAAAAACAAAAAAACACAGGCTGGATTGGAATGCACTCTGTACTCTGGGGTGACACTCTGACCCTCCTGGCTCAGCCTGCCTGCCTGTGCTGGGATGACAGACATGCACCACCATATTGGATCTATGAGGCAAGAATGGACTCGGGGCTTTGTGCTTGTGAAGAAAGCCTCTTCCCAGCAAGAGAGACTCAGTTTGTGGCAGGCTGTTGCTTCTCTCCACCATGTGGTCAGGAATCAAGCCAAGGTCAGCATGCTTGGGAGCAAGCTGCTTTATCCACTGAGACATGTCGTGGGTCCCAAGAGCTTTTTTGTGGGGATTTACTGTTTTGTTTTGTTTGGTGTTTGTTTATATTTTTACATCTTCATGTGTATGGCTGATTTGCCTGTCTGTCTGTCTGTCTGCTGTGTATGTGCACTGCCCTTAGAGGTAGGAAGAGGGCATTGGATTTCCTGGGATGGTTACAGAAGATTGTGAGCTCCCACGTGGGAATCAGACCTGTATAAGGCAGGCAGTGCTTTCCAATGTTTATCTCTCCTGCTTCTGTTTTTAAAACTGTCCATTGATTGCTATTAGATTTAATCCTCTTTCTATCTCTGCATCCGGGAGCTTGGTGACTGACTGTTGCCTCAAGGATATCCAGGGGTCCCCTTGGAGAGTCTTGTCTGGCCATCTTTTCTCTATAGTACATCAAACTGTTGGGGATTGCGTTCCCCCAGGGTGAGGCACCCCAGTGTTAACTTTGAGTTCTAGCTCCAACACTCTAAGAAAAGCAAGCTGACAGCTAGAAATACCAGCGGTATGTGTATGGTTTTCCAGGGCCCTGTCATGGAGACGCCTCGCTGACCAGATGAGTACTGAGCTTCTTTCCTTTGCTAGGAAGGCCTGTGCACTTGGGCTGTCTGTAGACTGGCCCTGTAACAAGGCCACAGCACCAGCAAGAGCAAGGAAAAGAACCGTGTGTGCTGGAGATGAAGCAAGCTGGGACCAGAGGCTGTGGGGCCCTCTCACTCCAAGGGTCTTGCAGGGCCCTCAGTATCGCGGGTAGCAGCCATCCCTGAGAGCCAGACCACTTTTGTAGACAAGCCTCCTTCGGTAAAGATCAGAAGGCACCTTTTATTTTAGGAATAAAAAGGAGAAAGTGCCAGTTGAAAGCCGAGAGAAAGGCCCAGTTCCGGAAGGACATCCCTCCCCGGCCCCAGGACTTCTCGGTTCTGGGGCTACTTCTTCCACCCTCCTCTTCCTTGTTTAGACTCTTCTGTGGTGGAGACAGCGGCACAGATGGTGGCACTCACCTCCGGTACTCTGTTCCCACTGCCGCTGCAGACCCAAGCCAGCCTAACCAATGTGCAGACTACTGTACATATCACAGCCTGCTGAACAGCTAGTCTGAACACTGGGATGGCGGGGATGGCAGCTGAGTCTTCAGGGTAGCACTGTACACGTGAGGGATCCTCTACTTCTCCCACGGTCCTCCATCCTTGGGCTCCTCTGACGTGGCAAGGCCAGGGTGACAGGCTCACATCTGGATAAAGTAGGGGTTTTCAGGAAATCTGAAGGCAGGCTGGAGGAGGGCTTAGGTTGATGGCCCATGCCACAAAAGGAGGTCCCTGTGAAGTTATGCACTCTGTGAGCATGCGCATACTTTTGCATGTGTGTGTGTGAGTGAGACAGCATCCGCCTGATCCTGGGCAGAATCACTTATAAACAGTTCCAGATGCGGCAAGTCTTGATGTCTGTGACTCAGTTACTTGGCCCTGGCCTGCTGGTGGGAGGCTTCTGCCTCATGACACCGTAGGGTAAGGGCCACAGAGTTGCTCTGGGAACTTACTCCTTCAGGAAACAGAAGCTCCTTCAGGGACCCCTAATTCCTAGTTTTGTTTCTTATAACTGAGCAGAGTTCAGGGCCTCCCTCCCTATTTGGGGCTCCCGGCATGTAGCTCAAATGTACAAGTATTCCTCCTTCCATGGCCACGCCTCCTCTGCCTGTCCTCCAATCAGGCAGTCTGGCCTAGTAATGCTGACCAGGAGTCAGCCCAGAGAAACAAGAAACCTGGAGGCCGAAGTGTGCCACCCTCCCCCTGGTGAGACTGAGCAGTCCTCCTTGACTGGTGGCGACAGGAGCACGGAGGGAAGAAGCAGCTTGTCCTACGGCACACAGCCTGAAAAGGCAGAGCCAAGTTTACACAAGTATTCACAGTGTTCAGGCTGGTCCATCTCCTCCCCTCCCCTCCCCTCCCCTCCCCTTTTAGCACTGTAGCTTGTAGTAGCACAAATGAGACTCAGAGCCAAATAGCAGGGGAGGGCTGAAGTATCAGAGAGAGGAAGCACCACAGTCAGTTCTCACCCAGCTGTCTTCAGGCTTCCTCAGCCTCATTTCTCTCTGCCTGGTCTCTACAGCCCTTATATACCCTGTCCCATCCCGATTAAGATTAAAGGCGTGTAGCCTTGAACTCACAGAAACAGAAGAAGTTCTGTCTCTGGAGTTGTGGGGTTAAGGGTGTTGGTCCCCACTCCTGGCTTTTCCTGTGCTGGGATTAAAGGTGTGTGTGACTGACTCAGCTGTTTATCCACTGTATTCAAACATCAAGGATTTCCTCAGCTGTCTGCCATGGATTTGACTGGGTGCTCTCTCTGATATTCTAGGATTTATTAAATATTTAGCATATATCCAAAGTAGCTACTGGTGAATTCAGAGATGGTGTTTCAAAAGCTTTATTCTGGGGGTTTTGATAGTGCAATTGCCAGAAACATGAGAAAGAGTCATGAAAGATGTCTAGGTTGGATCTGGGGAGCTAGCTATGTGGGAAAGAATACTTAGACTGCACATGGAGACCTGAGTGCAGATCCCTAACAGCTGTGGCTACCTGAACCCCAGCACTGTAAAGGGCTGAGACACGTGGATGGCTGGGCTTTGCTGGCCAGCATCCTAGCTCCAGGTTTAGTACAAGAGCTCATCTCCAGGAAGTAGATGTCGTCTGGGTTTCCCATGAAGACCTCTCTCTCCTTCCCCAATGTGTGCGTACACCACACACACAGAAGATGGCCAGGTGTGGGCCTGAGGCTAGGGCTCAGTTGTTAGAGCTTTTGTCTAGCATGCACAGAGCCTGGCTTCCATCCCAGTACTGCATGACCTGGGTGGGATTGATGGTTCGGGTCTGTTATTTATCATAGCTCTTATGAGGCAGAGGCAAGAGAATCTGGAATTCAAGGTTATTCTCAGCTGAATAGCAAGTTGGAGGCCAGCCTGGGCTTTGTGAGACTTTGTTTTTTTGTTGTTTTTGTTTTGTTTTAAGTCTGTGTAGTGCAGAAAATCCCCACAGAGAGCTGACTTCGAGTCCAGCCTTACTTGGTTACACAGAGGCTCCCTGCTCAGTGCCCTGGACAGTCACCTTCCGACTCTGAGCAGCTGTAAAGGGAAAGTTCTCTGAGTGGGTCCATGATGCTTTGCCTTTGGCTGTGAGGGTTGCAGAGCACCAGCTGGCACAGGTCTATCAAGGCTGCTACTGGGGAGGCTGAGGCAGGAGGCCTGGATCGTAAGGCTTAGAGAGCTTAGTGAGAGGTGAGGGTGCTGCCCGAGTGTCTCAGCGTGAGTGCTTGCCTGTGAGTTCCCAGGTTCCATCCCAGCCGCACCAGAAACTGAAAAGAAGGTGTGGCTTAGTTGACCTCGGTGGCAGTGCTTGCTTGGCATGCATGAAAGCCTGGGCTTGATTCCAAGCGGGGAGTAAAGGGAGTCGGTGACACAGAGCCAGTGACAGTTCCATGGCCTCTCGGTGCTTCAGTATCGCTCCTTGGGAATGGGACTGTCACTATAACTCAGTGGTGTGAGTCAAATTCTAGCTGTCAATGCAGTTCATTAATCCAGAAGTGGGAAGGATTCCTGGGAATGAAGAGTGGTCACATGACATATGGTTGGGGACGAGCACACACTGCATGTCCTCTCTAGATGGAAACAAAATGGCAGGTATCCATCCCAGAACTGCTGGGCCAGCCAGGTAGCAGGCCGTCGTCTAGGTCGTAAGCATAGTGTCTGAGGTAGACTGGAATGGGGTCAGCTCTAAAGCCCCTTCTGCTCAGAGACCTTAAGAAGGTGGGGCGGGGGGGAGGGAGCAATGTAGGGTCTTGGGACAGGAACATTCTGGACAAAGACCTTGTAATTTTGAGGGAACATTCAAGTGAACAAGGAGGCGACAGAGCTCAGCACACCAAGTCAGTGTTGACAGTAGCTTTTGGGTGGTTGCTGCCCTGTCAGCGTAGGGTGCACTTCTGCCTTCTCTCCTCAGGAGAAAGAGAAGAAGTACATGCTGCCACTGGACAACCTCAAAATCCGGGATGTGGAGAAAGGCTTCATGTCTAACAAGCACGTATTTGCCATCTTCAACACAGAACAGAGGTGAGGAGCCTGCAAGGTGGGGTCCCCAGGAGAGTTCTGAGTGCTCACTGCCCCTGGGTATTTGTGTGTGGTGGAGGTGAGGGCTGAGCACATTGATACACACAGTGGAAATGGATGCTCAGCACGAGGGAGGGCCTCAGTGTGGCCCTCCCTCACAGGAAGAAGACTGGCACAGTGCTGGTGAGGCCTGTCACTGTCGCTGGCCTCCTGTAGAGCGGTTGTTAAGCCAGTTCAGTGTGGAAACTGGATGTGGGGCTCAGTGGTAGAGTGCCTGCCTGCCTAGAGTCTCCCAGAGCCTAGCAAGGTACAGCACAGTGAGCCGGTCAGATGGTTCAGAGAGTAGAGCAGACAGCCCTGGTGGGCTGATAGCCTTCGTGCACAGGGACACACACACACACACACACACACACACACACACACACACACACACACACACACCGTCATTGTCATCACTGAAAAAGAAATTTTAAGCTGTTGTCTGGGGCTGCCGTACCACGCAGCGCGGGGTGAGTGTATTTGTGCTGCCGCAGGAGGTTCTGGTGGTCATTGTTGCTGTGGGCTCCCCTGCAGTCACCTAGTGGGAGCTCCCAAGCCTGAGCAGAGTATCATGAGATAAGCCCAACACAGGACAGGAGGGCAGCCATTCCTGCAGAACAGGAAAGAGGGTTTGGCATGGTGGCAGGAGCCAGAGGCAAGTGGATCTCCTGAGTTCAAGGCTAGCCCATCTATAGATAGATTCAGAACAGCTAGGGCTACACAGAGAAACCCTGTCTTGAAAAACAGTAATAGTGGGGGGTGAGGCAAAAAGCACCTGGAGAGGGAACTGTTCAAGTTCATTGCTCACAGCCCATCACGGTGAAGCTGTGGGACAGCAGGAGCCACGTCCTGCCACAGACAGATGTCCATGTCTAGATAGCTTGCGTGCTCACGCATTGACTTGCCAGTGCTGATTGATTTTTCTCCCCTGCCTGGGGAGAGCATGCCAGCCACTCTACTGACACACCGTGCGGTGCAGAGAGGTCCTCCCGGAAATTCTAGGTTGTGTCAGGCTGATAGCTAAAGACAAGTGTCACAGAGAAGAAATGATTGAGTTCACATACCAGCTTGGAATGTCAGGTATGGCGGCATACACCTCAAATCTCAGCATTGGAGCCTGAGGCAAGAAGTTCAGTTTGAAGTCTGAGGCTAGCTTTGACTGTATACCAAGCTCTGCCCTATAAATAAATAGCAAGCTATCAGTACTTCTAATGCCAGATTTGCTTGATCTGATAGTAGTGTATGTGATACTTGGTGCTATAGTATATACATGGTGGACACACCCAGAAGTCCTTTAACAAAGTGGGGATGGTACTAGAACTACCTTTATGCCCAAGTCAAACACAGATGTCCCAGAGCCCATGCTCTTAGTGGTCAGCCAAGTCCCCTTCTACCACCCACTCCAGGAATGTCTACAAGGACCTACGACAGATCGAACTAGCTTGTGACTCCCAAGAAGACGTGGACAGCTGGAAGGCTTCATTCCTGCGAGCTGGGGTCTACCCAGAGAAGGACCAGGTGAGGTGCCACCTTCCCTGCCTAGATCACCTACCAGAGGCCTCAGTCAGCTTTTCTTTGCTGCTGCAAAAATAACTGCCAGAATATATGGAAATAGCTTAGGGAATAAGGTGCTTACAACACTAGCATCGGGGCCTGTGTTCAATCCCTAGACCTCACATAAACAGCAGCCAAGTGCAGGGCTCCGTGGTGCGTGCATGCGTGCGAGCGTGCGAGCGATCCCAGTATTGGAGAAGCAGGGAGAGGAGGATGACTAGCCCAGCAGGCAGCCTAGTAGCCTGCCAGCCTAGTGGCATCAGTGACTCTCAGGTCCCAGTGAGAAACCTGCTCAGAAATAACTCTGCTCTTCACAGTGAGTCTGAGCCAGCCTCAGTGCAGTGAAAGGCTGGGAAAACAGCTCAGACAAAAAAGTCCCTGCCACAGGCACAGACATTGTGTTTGCTGTAACCCTGGTCTTGCAGGGTCGAGGGACTTGGGATGGAAACAGGTGGGTGGATCCCCTAAGCCTATTTATCTGGCAGCCTAGAAAACGCAGTGCACTCTAACTTCAGGGAGAGTCCTTGCCTCAGATTGTGGGCCAATAAAATAGGTAAGGGAATGGAGGTGCTTGCTACCAAGCTGTGTGTAAGATTGAACCCTAAGGCCCACATGATGGAAAGAGAGAACTGATTTCTGACCTACTTACATGTGCCATCGTACACATGTTCACACAAACACATACATGTACAAAACATAAGTGAGGGTTTGTGTCATTTTTTGAGCCTGGGTCTCTAGTTCTTCCAGGCCCACAACTCATTATGTAGACCAGGCTGGCTCTGTCTGTCTCTGCTTTCTGAGTGCTAGAACTAAAGACTTGGGCTACCACCCCTGGCATAAAATGTAATTTTAAAAATTTAAAAACAGATCCTGGCATGTTGATGCACACTTATAACTCCACTTCAAGAGCAGCCTTGCCTGCATAGTGAGCTCTAGGACAGCCAGAGCACACAGCGGGTGGGGGATGAAGTGGCAAAGATAAGGAAAGACCCATCCATGTTGGGATACACCACACAAACACATTACCCCCCCCCAATAAAAATAGCTTGTAGGGATGCTACATGCATACAGACAAACACAAATCAATAAATGCCTGGTACATACAGCTAAAGGAAAGGTGTTCCATTTGGCTTCCAGACCCCCGAGGGTTCAGTTCAGAGCTGCTTGAAGTGGTGTTCAGGTACAGAGGCAGGAAACAGGGGAAGATGGGAAAGGTCTGGGCCAAGGACTCGCCAGCGCTCCATCCTTATGGACCTACTTCCTCCAGCTCAGCCAAACTTCCTGAAGTTTCAATGGCTTCACAAGTACAGTCCTGTTCTAGAGAGGTGGCTCAGCAGATAAAAACACTGACCACTCTCCCAGAGCATCCAAGTTCAGTTCACAGCACATACATGACAGCTTACATGTCTGTAACTCCAATTCCAGGGAGTCTGACACCCTCATCTGGCCTCTTGACACCAGCACACACATGGCACATAATCGTACTAACACTAATATACACATAAATAAAAATAAATCTTAAAAAATACAGCAGCACCACCTGAGCCCTAGCAGCCCATAGTCAGACCATAACACAGGACACACAGCCGACACACACACACTGAAGCAAGTGAGGCACAGTGGTCGTGGTTCGTCATTAGGGTCCAGAAAGTTCTCCAGCAGAATCCAGAGCCTAGAAGTCAGGGGAACTTGAAACTCGTCTGTCTTGTTTTCTTTTTTCCTCCTGTCCTTGGGGTGAAGTCACTACAGAATTCTGGACATCCAAAGGGGCACTGTGTTCTCATTCCCTGGGAAGAGTCCAGCCTGGCTTTAACCAGTAAACCTTAGCACAGACTACTTGGGCTGTCAGAAGCCCCTCAAGTGGTGCAGTCCAAGAGCTGGGACTCAACAACAGCTGTTCAGCCATGCTCACCTCCTCTGCATCCCTTGCAGGCAGAGAATGAGGATGGAGCACAGGAGAACACCTTCTCCATGGACCCGCAGCTGGAGCGGCAAGTGGAAACCATCCGAAACCTGGTGGACTCCTACGTGGCCATCATCAACAAGTCCATCCGGGACCTCATGCCAAAGACCATCATGCACCTCATGATCAATAACGTGAGTGGCAAGTTCCAAGATAGCCAAGGTATTAGCTGAAGTTAGGTGGGCTGGGGATCCAGTGCACTGCAAATGACAAAACCAAGCATTTGCAGTGCACCTGGTCACCTGACACCAGATAGGAGGCAGGCAGGAAGCTCAGAACCACCATCAGCCTCAGATACATAGCCAGTTTGCGGGTATCTTTAAGTAAGACCCTTTCTCTAAAAGGAAAACCAAGGCAGGCAGTAGCTCATAAGGTAAAGGCACTTGCCCAAACCCCACTTCACAAAGCTGTCCTCTGATATGCACACTGTGACCTCCCCACACACACCAGAATAATAATACATAATATTATCCCATCACTTAGGGGGCAGAGACAGGCAGATCTCTGAAATTCATGGCTAACCTGGTCAACAAAGCAAGTCCAGGACAGCCAGAGCTATTACCCTGCTTTAAAATAATTAAATAGTAAATAGTGCATAATATTAATTTAAGAACAAATCAGGACTGGAGAGGTAACAGTTAAGAGCACTGGCTGCTCTTCCAGAGGTCCTGAGTTCAATTCCCAGCAACCACATGAATCACAACCATCTGTAATAAAATATGATTCTTTTTGCTGGTGTGCATGAAGACAAAGCACTCATCTACACAAAATACATGAATAATAAATATTTAAAGAAAATAACAAAAACTTAATTTTAAAATAGGTCTGCAAAGTTAAAAACAAGTTGGTTTATTTAGGTGCTTTTTGTTGTTGGGGTTTTTTTTGTTAGTGGTTAGTTGGTTTTTGTAAAGTTGGGGATTGAGCCCAGGGCATGGTGCATGTTAAGCAAGCACTGGATTGTTGAGCTGCACCTCTGCTCCTTCACTGGGGGATTCTAGGCAGGTGCTCTACCCCTGAGCCATACCCCAGCCCCTCACTGGGGGATTCTAGGCAGGGGCTCTACCCCTGAGCCATACCCCAGCCCCTCACTGGGGGATTCTAGGCAGGGGCTCTACCACTGAGACACACCCCAGCCCCTCACTGGGGGATTCTAGGCAGGAGCTCTACCCCTGAGCCACACCCCAGCCCCTCACTGGGGGATTCTAGGCAGGGGAGCTACCACTGAACCACACCCCAGCCCCTCACTGGGGGATTCTAGGCAGGGGCTCTACCACTGAGACACACCCCAGCCCCTCACTGGGGGATTCTAGGCAGGAGCTCTACCCCTGAGCCACACCCCAGCCCCTCACTGGGGGATTCTAGGCAGGGCTCTACCCCTGAACCACACCCCAGCCCCTCACTGGGGGTTGATTTTAAGTGGGGCCTCTGGCTGACCCTCAGCTTGTGATAGATGCTTTTCTAGCCACATTAGGTCTCTGAGTTGTTGACTAGGGTAAGGGTCTGACCTCTCTCCCACCACTGTTCTCAGACAAAGGCCTTCATCCACCATGAGCTGTTGGCCTACCTGTACTCATCAGCAGACCAGAGCAGCCTCATGGAAGAGTCAGCTGAGCAGGCTCAGCGTCGGGATGACATGCTGCGCATGTACCACGCACTCAAAGAAGCACTCAACATCATTGGGGACATCAGTACCAGCACTGTGTCCACGCCTGTGCCCCCACCTGTTGATGACACTTGGCTCCAGAACACCAGTGGCCACAGGTCTGGAGGGCAGTTTGCCCCCATGTGCCCATACAAGCTCCGCCCTTCCTGCTCCCTCAGGTCCATCATGAAATAGGCCACAGCTGAAGGATGGGCAGGGCCATTCTGAATGGCACACACAGGCCTAAGAACCTCTTCTGCCTAAAGCCACAAGGGGAGCCATGATTTCCAAAGGTCAATCTGAGACAGATCTTTGGAGGAAACCACGTACATCCTAATTCTCTACAGCCCTTTTATCTTCCGGGGCTTTCTCCTTGAGTTAAGTCCAAGTAGAAACCAAGAGCAAGAAGCCCAGGGGGCAGCTACCACAGGGACCAGTCTCCTAGAACATAGGGAAGGCTCAGAAGTTTGACAAGGCAAATAGAACCCTCTAACACATAGAACCTAGGACTCCATTGTCCTCAAGATGGAAAGCCAGAGCGATCTAGGGAGCCACAGTCAAGGGAATATCAATGCAGTGGACCCACTGAGACTTCAGAACACTGTGGAGCTTCAGGAAGAGGACCAGAGCCCAGACCTGGCACCTCATATACAGAGACAGAGGGCCACATGTTAGGAACCAGAGCTGGGCTCTGGAAGAGTCTTGGGCTATAAGTGGACATGCCTGCCCTTGGGAGCTTTAATGGCAGTACACAGGAACCCCCAGTAACTTGAAACAGTGTGACTAGCTCAGGCTGGTGCTTCCCCATGCCTCTGCCCCCGTCTCAGTCCATTACAGTGGGCGTTAACAGTATCCTCTGGATCACAGCCTCTCCCTTCTCCACAGCCCAACTCCACAGCGCCGACCTGTGTCCAGCGTGCATCCACCAGGCCGACCTCCTGCAGTGCGGGGTCCCACACCAGGGCCTCCCCTGATTCCTGTGCCTGTGGGGCCTGCAGCCTCCTTCTCTGCACCCCCCATCCCATCCCGGCCTGGACCACAGAACGTGTTTGCCAACAACGACCCCTTCTCAGCACCACCTCAGATACCATCTCGGCCAGCACGGATTCCCCCTGGTATTCCCCCAGGAGTGCCCAGGTAAGGCGCACAGCACAGCCTGCATCCTGGGGCCTGTTTGTGGTGACTGACTTCCTTCTGATGAATTCCAGAGTAGTCACAACAAGACAGAGTAGTACCAGTATTCCTGCTAATTGCTGAGAAACAGCCCTAGAGGAGCCAACCCCATTTAGCCAGTGCCACAGAACAGTGGATGAGCTGACTGACCCCAGGGCTCTTGGCCTGTCCTCTTAAGCACCAGGTTACATGTCCCCCTAACCCTAGGCACCATCTATCATTGATGCCTGGTGAGCTGGGTTCTGGTCTGTCTGTTCTGGTTTGTGAGGTCCAGGGGGGCAGGGAGGCAGGCAAGATGACATGCCTGGTAAATGTATGCTGCCAAGCCTGCTGCTGACCTAAGGAAAGGACCAGCTCCTCCCAAGGCTAGGTAGGAACTTGCCTAGAATACCCAGGCAAGCAAGCTAGTGACACGGAGATCCCAGAGAAATACCTGGATTTGACATACTCCCTCCTGGTGCACCAGCTCTGGGAGCACCCTGGGGTGGGTTGGATGGGCTGGGTCCTCATCTTCACCCTGCTTCTGGCCTCACTACCCTGCACCTCCCCATGTCTTTACTCTCTTTGCAGCAGAAGAGCGCCCGCTGCGCCCAACCGGCCCACCATTATCCGCCCAGCCGAGCCGTCCCTGCTCGACTAGGCTGCAGGGGGGCAATGTTCTGGGGGCTCCTCGTGCATCCACAGTGCAGGAGAGCTTTGGTGGTCTGGGTCCCACTACTGCCCACCCCCCCATGCTGGGACCAGGCTCCCTGTGGAAAACCCCCAGCCTTTCCTCCCTAGCTGGTGGACAGGATGACGACGGGAGAGGGGGGGAGTCCCAGACAACAGGACATGGGGACTTTGCAGTTTGGGACAAGGAGAGATTTGTGGTTGACAGTAGGAACTTCATCCTTGGGACCATCTGGAAAGAAAGATCCAGGCTGGTGTAGGACTCTACCAGGGGCCTCTCCACACAGACTGTAAGCCTTCGTTCTTTCTTAGGGTACAGGAACTGTCCAACTTTTCCTAAGGGCTCTTCAGGAGTGAGCCAGGCCCAATAGGCCCAGTACTGGCCACCACCTGGCTCATGTGTGTGTGTGTGTGTGTGTATATATATATATTCTTCTTTGGCCATGTTAACCACACAACCTGAGCCCAGCCCAGTCTCGACAGAGGTGCCTTTGTGCCTTCCTCAGGCCTGGAGTCCCTCAGCTCTGGCCTGCCTCACTCTCCTCAGCCCCAATGCAGTTTGGGCTGTGTGAGCTGAGGAGACATCGGGGGCCTCTTGGCTGCCAGCTGGACCTCCCCAACAGGGTGGGCCCTGGTGCTTCTGTGCAGATCCCGTTCCCGCTGCTTGGTTTGACCACTGTTAAGTGCCTGCCTCTGTATATCCTATTAATAAACTAAAATAAAGGGAAGCCCCACTGGTGGCTGTGTGTGTGGGCCTTTTGTGTCTGTCCCAGAGGGAGACCGTCCACCCCATTACGGGCTGCCCACACTTTGCGTTTCCATGTGTCTTCTGTCATCTCTTCTGGAATGGGAACAAGGACCCCTCTCATCCCCATCACAGTGTCCGTAGGAAACAGGAATTCTAGCCACTGCCCCAAACGGGACATGATTCAACTTTGCTTTATGATCTTTTTCTTTTGTGCCAGGCGACCACCTCCATCGGCTCCTGCCCGACCTTTCTTCTGAGCTTCGTGGGAGTGCCCTCCCGCCCTCCTGGCCACCTCTGCCTTGAGGCTAGGTCTGTCCCAAGCTGATGTCCCTGAGCCCAAGTTACCAGGCACTATTAATTTTTCTGACCATAATTTATTGACTTCAGTGCCCTTGTTCTTTGGGGATTGTAGGCAGGTCTTGGTGGGGCTGCACCTCAGCCCTCTGAGGTCCTGCACCCAGAGAGGAGGAGGGTCCTCCCTGAAGTTCTGTTACCAGCCCTCCCCGAGGCAGCTGGCCCCCGTCTGGGCCAAGGGGCCAGGGCTCCTTCCTATCAAATAAAGGTGACTGTCCCGGAAAGAACTCTGCAGATGTGTCTCCTTCCCAGGCCCTAGCAAAGCAGGCTTGTCCCCAGGAGCAAAGCGGAGACATTGGAGGGCGAGGAAAGGGCCCGAGCAGCTGCACAGCTGGACCCCATCCTGATGCTGGAAGACTTGAGCTAAGGCACAATTTCAGGAGACAAACCAGGGCATCTGAGAGCCATAGATCCCCACACTGCAGCACCCTAACCTCCAAGAAACAGGCACTGGTGCTGAGCCTCCCCTTCCAAGGGGTCTGTCACCCCACCCGTTTGTACTCCCTGCTCACCCAGGATGTGAGACACATGGGGCCACTGCTGAGGACCCAACTATACAGCTTCTTGAATGAGGAATGAGTCTGGGAGGTCTCCAGCAAGTCACACATGCCCGTTGCCCGTCACTGTTTCGTTCATCCTCGGCCTCCTGGGCTACGTGGGTACAGGACGCTTGTCATGGAAGAAGCGCTTGAGTGTGCAGACCTGCAGGACAGCCACCAGCAGCAGCACAGCCACATTGGCAGCTGACCAGAAGTTCACCCGCCCCAGGTTGTCTTCCTGGAGATTCCGGTCACGTGCCTCAAAAGCTCGTAGCAGAGTCAGCATCTGGATGCTCCTTTCCAGCCGGGACCTCATAGTCTCTATGGATTCCTGCCAGGGCACAGAGGAAGGGGTCAGGCTGCCTGAAGTCAAATCCTCACTCATGCCACTCACTGGCTGTGTGACCACTGGCACGTTATTTGCCTCAGGCCTCATGTCCCAAACCTCTCCTAGAAACCTTGATATTGTTCATTTTCTAGGTAAAGCCTTTTTCGCCCTGTCAGGGGCAAAGAATACACATGCTGTACATCCTTGTGGGGGTCAGAGGACAGTTTGTGGGGTCAGTTCTCTCCTTCGCTGTGTAGGTCTCTCTCAGGTGGTCGGGCTTGGTGGTAATTCCCTAGGCCTGCTGAGCCATTTCACTAGCCTTTGAGATGGGATCGTGTGTGTGTGTGTGTGTGTGTGTGTGTGTGTGTGTGTGTGTGTCTCAAAGGCTAGTCTTTATGTGCAAACTAAGAATGACCTTGAATTTGTGATCCTCCTGAATCCATTGTAACCCACACTGGGTTTATGTAGGACTAGGTGCAGAAACTTCATGTGTCTACCAACTTTACTGAACTGTCCCTGTCCAGCCTTTGTTTGTTTGTTTGTTTGTTTGTTTTGAAACAGGGTTTCTCTGTAAGCCCTACCTGTCCTTGAACTAGCTCTTGTAGACCAGACTAGCCCCAAACTCACAAAGATCCACCTACCTCTGCCTCCCAAATGGTGGGATTAGTGGCATGTGCCACACCACCCAGCTTCCTTTGTGAGATGAGATCTTGTGATGTAGCCCAGGTTGGTCTTGAACTCATTGGAATCCTGCCTTAGCCTTCGAGTGCTGGAATTACAAGCATGCACCACTATACCCATCTTACCTTGATGTCTTCCATTTTGACATCAAGCATCTCCTCTGGCTCCACAGCCTCAGCCCAACCCTCCACCTCCTCCTCGTCTTGGAAACTGTCAAAGATGAGCTCGAAGAATACTAGTTTCTCTGAGATGGTGCTGAAGGAGTTGTCAAAGCACAGCCTGTAGTCCCCAGCCTCAGTAGGCTCCACCCTGGGCAGACAAACGAGATACACAGACGTGACCCTTGAGTGACCAGCCAGCTAGTCTATGGAGTCAGTAGGACGGTAACCTGAGGCCACTGGGGAGCTGCAGGGCTGTAACTGAACCAAGATAGGGCAAGACTTCACTCACGTGTGCACCCCATCAGTCTTTCGAGATTCACTGACCAACAGCACACCCTGAGGGCTCTCCAAGGTGAAGTCCACGTCCAGCCCAGCACCTCCAATAACCTGAAGAGCAGGTAAGAGTTGGGGAATGGGCAGGTTTGAGCCAAGCCTGTCTTCCACAGGCCTGGGTTGAACTAAACTGTTAAAAGACCCACAAAAGACCACCAAGAACCTAGCTGAAAAAAACAAAGCAACCATGTATTTGGGGTAGGGAAGTATTGCCTGTGGAGATCAGAGGATTACCTGGAGTCACTTCTCTTCCACCACCACAGAGTTATGAAGCTTGAAGCTCCTTTACCCACTGAGCCATCTGGGTGCCCCAAGGGCACACCCGAACCATCCCTCCCTAGAACCCAATCTAAAGAGTTCTCCGTAAGACCAAGACGGCATTCTGGTCACGCCCACTCCCCCGCCCCTCCTGCCTGCTGGCCACACCCCCTTCTGGTCCCAGGCTGTGTTCCGAGCCCTAGACCCTCTCACCTGGTACTCGGTCTCCAAGCTAGCATTGGCCGGAGCGGACTGGTAAAAACATTGCTTCCTCCCGGCAGGAAGCAGGAAAGTAAACTCGCCGTCCTGAATGGGCGGCGGCCCCGCCTCTCCCACTCCTACTGCTGGCAAGAGTAGCCACAGGGCCAGGGCTACGGCCACGCTGACCGCCATTATGCGGGTCACCCTCTACTCTACTCACGGGACGCGGATCCTTTAAGGAGTAATCCCGCCCACCTCTTATTTCCGTGAAGCTCATTGGCTGGAGCTTCTGTTCAAGCCCCAAAGCCGCAGAAGGAATGCTGAGTGAAGGGCCCCAAAGAGGCAAGCTGCCCGGGTGAATGCCTAATCTGTTAGCTAGCATACTTAACACTGATGCAAATTTTTTGAAAGTTCCCCATATCTGTTATTAACCACTGGAGTTGGAAGGAAAAAATGGCAGGGCTGAAATGATAAAGCACTTTTTTACAGGCAAAAATTAAGATGATTAATCGGGGAGGTCCTCCTTTGGCATTGCCGGTTGCCCTCTTGTTGCCTGTTGAGTCTGGTGTAGGCTAGGCTAGTCCTTAGTGGCCACTGTGTCGGATCAGATAGGGATGCGCTGAAGGACGCATCAAAGCTCGGCGATAGGCCCGGTGCTGGTGGTCCTCCGGTATTAGGTTCTGGCGATGCTGGTTCAAGTTAAGTATGGCCTCCCAGACCCAGCGCTAGCCCCTGCTTTCCCTTTATATCTTACACCATCACCTTAGAAGGGATGGTCTCTGAAGTTGGGCATGCTTGTAGGTGACCCGCACTCTGTATCCAATTGTTCTCAGACCTTTGGGCCAAAACGTTCTGGTGTGTCTGTGCTGACACATGCCATAATTCCAGTACTTGGAAGGCTTTAGGCAGAAGTAGCCAAGAGTTTGAATTTGAGGCCGTCCTCAGCTGCATACTTCCAGACTAGCATGAGCTGAAGAGTGAGACCTTGTCTTCAAAATGACTTCAAAATGATGGTTCTACTTAGCCTCGAGATGGCTCAGAGGATGAAGGCTTTCGCTGCTAAATCTGATGGTCTGAGTTCAATCCCTAGGACCCACATGGTGGAAGGACAGAATTGACTCCCACAAGTTGACCACACACAATACTGTGCTGATAAAAACTACATCTAGCAAGAGGAATTGCCGTGTGGGCATTTTCTTCATTGATAACTGATGCAGGAAAGCGTAGCAAAGGGTCTGAACTGGAAAAGAAAAGTAGTTTGGAAGCTGGAGAGAGGGCCCAGCAGTTAAGAGTTCTGGCTGCTCTTCCAGAGGAAGAGGGCCCAGTGGTTTAGAGTTCTTCTGGCTGCTCTTCCATACCTGGGTTCAATTCCCAGTACCTATATGGCAGCTCACAACTGCCTGTAAATCCAGTTTCAGGGGACCCAACACCTTCACACAGACTATGTACAGACAAAACATGAATGCACATGAAATAAATACTTTTTAAAAGGTGGTTTGGATCAGTGCAGTGGTGGTTCACACCTTTAATCCCAGCACTTGGTGGATGGAAGTAGGTAAATCTAAAAAGAAGTGGATAAAATTCTTGATGCATACCACTACCAAAGTTAAATCTTGATCAGAACAACAATTTAAGAAGACTGGAGTTTGAATGAGAATGCCCCATTCAAGTCTTTGTATGCTTAGTCCCCAGCTGATAAACCCTTTGGAAAGGGTTAGGTGTGGTCTAGTTGGAGGAGCTATGTCACTGGGGATAGGTTTTGAATTTTTTTTTTTTTAAATATTGGTCTTTTTTTTTTTAACTTTATTTATTTATTTTGCCTTGGTGTTTGCCTGGAACTGGAACTACAGACAGTTGTGAGCTGCCATGTGGGTGCTGGGAATCGAACCCGGGTCCTCTGGAAGAGCAGATGGTGCTCTTAACCGCTGAGCCATCTCTCCAGCCCCC